>JABBMZ010000145.1:0-63104 GCA_013403795.1 Teratosphaeria pseudoeucalypti | reverse complement strand
TTAAGTATAAGTGTCGCCTACTCTAAATATATAAGACGCGTAGCTAACTCTACTCTAAAGTATAAGTAGTATAATATATATTTTAAGTTAGAGTAGTAGTAGTATTATAACTAGTATATATATTTATATACTCTAGGTATATACTTCTCTAGCTTAGCGTAACTACTAATTAAGCTTATAGCTATAGTAAGAATAACTATACCTATATTCTAATAAACTAGGCTATAGTAGTAGAGTATAATATTATACTCTACGCTCGCGCTAAGGCTAAGTATATTAGGCGCGACGCTAATACCTTAGAGGCTAACTATAAGGCTACTTAGTAAGTATTTCTAGATACTACTATAAACTAGTATAAGCTACTTAAGGTATATCCCTTACCTACTTATTATATACTATAGATATAATCTTTAGATACTAACTATCTATAGAGGCTATAGCGTTACTATAACTCTATCTCCTAGCGCTATCCTACTATTATAGCTAAGAATAAGCGTACTACTAGCGCTATATAAGTAGGTAGTAACGCCTAAGCTATTACTACTATAGTATAGAATATCTAGGCCCTAGTTAGCCTCTTCGAACTTAGTCGCGCTATAAGTCTTTAGGCCTATTACTTACTTATTATATACTAACCTCCTACTAGTTCCTTAAGGCCCGCGTACCTACTACTAACCTTAGTTATACTAATACTACTATAAGTAGGCTCTAGGCCTACCTCGATAATAGGATAAAGGTAAATTTATTCTATAAGTATTCCTTACTAGATTAGCGTATACTAATTTCTTACTAGGAGCGTAAGAGCCTTATAGGCCTTCTAGGTCCTAAGGAGGATAATAAGATAGAGGAGGTAGAAGGTAATAAAGAGTAGCCCTATTCTAGGCACCCTTAGAGGATAAGTAGCTCTAGCTATAAGTATACTTAGCTCCTACGCTCTATCTAGGGCTATAGTATAGGTAGCCTATAATATAATTTTCCCTCTAGGCTTACTTCTTCTATTTCCCTTTACCTAAGCTCCTCTTACTCTTCTCCTATACTAAATATACTTCGATTAGGTCCTTTAAACCCTTATAGTCTACTTTATTAACCTAGAGATTATAGTCTTCTAGCTACTCCTTCTACTATACTAGGTACTAGCGTATACTACTATATACTCTAGTATCTCTAATAGCCTTAACCTTATACTTACTATCCTCTTTAGTAAGAGATATAGGATAGGTAGGCTCCTCGCCTACTTAGCTATTCTATAGCTCTAGTAGTAAGGCGTAGAAGATATTATAGATCTAGTACTAGGTAGGTAGTACTAAGTAATAAGCCTAATTACTAATTACGTCGAGTACCTAGAAAGGTCTAACAAACTAGGCTACTATTTTCTTCTTAGGTACTAGTAGTTATAAGTTCTTAGTCGATAGTAGTACTATATTACCTATAGAGTATAGTTAGCGCTTATACCGCGCGTTATAGTACTCTACTTACTAGTTTACTATCTGTCGCTAATTCTCTTTTAGCTTCTTAGTTATATTATATAGCTACTATATACGCTCTATAGTAGCTAGTACTCTCCTCTCGATAGACTTATCCTAAGGCGCTAGTATTAGAGAAGGTTAGAAACCTAGTACTACCTAGAAAGATAATATACTAGTAGTAGTATTATTATATACATTACTTATATACTTAGTCTATAGTAATAGCTCCGCCTAGTTATTCTACTTATTATTATAGTAATATTAGAAGTACTATTCTAGAGTCTAATTTACCTACTCTATTGAGCTATCTATCTATAGATAAAACGCTATACTAAGCTTATACTTTAGCTACGCCTTATATACGAAGTTACTCTAGTACTAGCTAGTAAAAACGCTACTCTAATCTAAGAGTATATCTTTAGGTATATCGCAATAGCGTACGACCTTACGTATTAGGATATTTGCTAGCTCTACGCTAGTATATTATTAACAACTAACTAGCGGGTTATACGTACTAGAGTATATCCTAACCCGAAATAGGTAAGCGTTAGTAGCTTCTAAAGATAAGCTCTTAAAGAGAGGAGTAGATACTAATATAAAGTAATAAATAATAAGAGTTTGATAGATAGTCGATTCTAATTAGTCGATTGCTAATATAAGTTAAACATAGTCTAAATAAGTCTATCCTAAGTTCCTATATATACTGCCTTTCCTATAGTAGGCCCCTTCTATTCTTACTACTCTCTATAATCTCTAGGGAGTAGTAAGAGTATAGAGAGTAAAGTATATATACTCTCTTAGTCTTAGCTATAGGAGGTAGAGTACTATCCTTATTAGTTAGTTAGTGCCGCTATTTCTCCTAGCGGGTCCGCTTATACTATCTAATCGCTTTAATTTATAATACTATTTCCTTCTTAGCCTAGCTTTGTCCTAAAGCTTATTACGTATAACCTTAACCCTTTTGTTTATCTAGTAACTATGTCTTCTCCTTTACCTTCTACTATATAGTCTAAATCGACTTAGCATTAGAAACGTAAAGCTGCCTAGATCTTTCGTAAGGGGAATATCGCTATAAAGCCTTATAATACTTATTAAAAGGAGGGTCGTATATATTATATATATATTTTCTCTAGTTAGTACGCTAAATATTAGTAATAGAATCTAAAGGGTTATAACGCGCGGGTTACTAAAAGCGAATAGAAACGTCTTACTATATAGCGTAAGAAGTTACTTTAAGAGCTTAATTTCGCGAAGGCTAAGCTAGCCTAAGTATATACTAAAGAAATGCATCTTCGAAAATAGCTAGATATAGTAGATTAGAAAGTTATTAAAGGTCGTACGTTAGAAGATCGTCTCTTATTAGACAAGGATATAGAGGTTTAGGAGGAGTTTAAGGTTCTCGATTCTAATCTATTAGCTCCTAGCTAGTATATTCCCGCCCTAGTACTATCTCTTTAGACCTAGAGTTCTTTAGATAGTATGCTAGATTCTTTCTAGTACGGAGAACCCCCTACCTTCTTATTAGATGTTTCCTCTAGTAGAAATGCTATAGAAGCTAGTAGTAGTTCGTAAGGTTCTCTAGTAGTTCCTAGGTATTTTCCGATTCTAGATATCCTCTCTATTTAACTAGATACTAATTATTCTTTTAGTCTAGAATCCTTTCGACTTCGAACTCGTCTTCTTCCTAAGTTTTATAATAAAATATTTCCTATAAGAGTGTGTCTAGGTCTACTAGCTCTAAAAGCGATATATAGAATATAGAGTATATTTTGGCGTCTAGTAGAAGTGCTAGCCTATAGCTTATAGGTCCTCTAACTTCCTTAACTAAGAATAGTCCGACTTTCTTATAGTCTAGTTTCTTTATTAGTCTTCGCGTCTTTAGGTTTTTAGTATAAAGATATACCTTATCCCCCTCTTTTAGCTAAGGTACTATTCTTATATCCTTGCCTTATAGTTTCTTTTAGTCTTATTCGATCCTTGTTTTAGTATCCTTATAGATTTTTTAGAGGTTACTTACCCTAACTATTATAGCCTAAGTAGCCTTATAGTAGTATTCGGGTCTAAAAATATTAGGTTCCTTCCCGAAGTTTAGAAAGAAAGGTAACCTACCTATTATTAATAAATCTATGTTATTAATTACTAGTTACACTATTAGTAGTAGTACTACCTAATTGTTTATTATTTTGTTAACGTAGTATTATAGGTACGTCTCTAGAGTCTAGTTAACTTGTTCTATCTATCTGTCTATCTATAGATAAAATGCTATAAATAACTTCTACTTCGTGCCTAGAAGTATAAGAAGTATCCTCTAGTATTGCGATATAAATAGCTTATCTCTATCCGTTATATAAACCTTTTACGTTCTATAGTATCTAACTAGCCTATTAAGTATAAGGTGTGCTAGCTATTCTACTATTATTAATTCGTTATAGGATATAAAGTATACATACTTTATTAGCCTATCTATAATATTAAGTATCGAATTATATGCGTTTCCTATTACTAGGTCCTTTAACCTTAGTAACTTTATAATAAAGTCTATTATAACCTCATCCTATAGTTGCTTTAGTACTTTAGAGAATTAAATTTCTCTATAAGGCGAATATTGCTCTACCTTATTTTGCCTATACTATATATACCTCTTAATATAGTCGTATACTTGTTATTACATCCGCGAGAATTCGAAATACCTCTAGATTAAGTGTACTATCTTTGTAATTCTAGGATGTCCTTATATTAGTTCGTTATAGTACCTCTATATATAGTTCTCGATATCTACTTTAGGTACTTAGAATTTTCCTTTACTTATAGGAAATTCCTCCTCCTAGTTGTTTAATATCCTAACTATTTTATTAAACTCTCTAACGTTTATGCTTAGGCTTCTATTATTATTAATCTTTAATACCTAGTGCTCGAACTTGTCTTTCGTCTTTAGATAGTCGCTTTATTATAATAAGGCGTCTGCTCTTATATTATTCTTTCCTAGAGTATATTTAATTTCGAACTTATATTATCCTAGAAGTTCTACCTATCTAACTTATTGTCTTATTAGATCCTTTATAGTCGTAAAATATAGTAGGTTCTTATAGTCTAAATATATTATAAGTCCTAGTGCTCCTTCGTAGTAAACTCTCTAGTATTATAGTACTAATACAATTATAAGTAGCTCTTTATTATAAATGTCGTAGTTCTATTTAGCTAGTATTATCTTTCGAGAATAGTAAGTAATAGGCTTACGTTTACCTTCGCTTTCTTAGATAAGGCATACTCCTATAGTAAGGTCGGATATATCTATTTCGATCTATATAGGCTTGTTTATATCGAATATAGCTAGTATTAAGTATTCTACTATTATATCCTTTAGCTTCTAAAAGGCTACTTAGTGTTTACTTTCCTATTTAAACATAATATCCTTCCTTATAAGATTCATAAGAACTATCGTAGTTATCGAGTAGTCCTTAACGAACTTTCGGTTATAGTTTATAAGGCCTAGGAATACTTATACGTCCTTAACGTATTTCGGTGTTAGCTATTCCTATACTACCTTGATTTTGTTAGAGTCGACTTATAGTCCTTTTATGCTTATAATAAATTCTAGGAACTTAACCTCTTTCTTATAGAACTTGCACTTTTCTAGGTTAACTTATAGATTATATTCCTATAGTTTCCTAAATACTTTTCGTATATATTCGATATATTGTTATAGCGTCCTATTAGTATAGACTAGAATATCGTTAAGGTACGCTATTATAAAGTTATCTAAATATTCTTATAGTATATTATTTATTATATCCTAGAAACTTGCTAGTACGTTTATTAATCTAAATAGTATAACTAAGAACTTATAAAGTCCGTATCTTAATCTAAATGCTATCTTCTACTCTTTACTAGCTACTATATAGATAAGATAGTATCTATTCTATAAGTCTAGCGTAGTAAACTACTAAGCTCCTAAAAGTTTGTCCTATAGCTCGCTAATATTCGGTAAAGGGTACTAGTTTTTAATTATAATATTATTAAGTTTCTAGTAATCCTATATATATTGTAGCTTTCTATTCTTCTTTAGTATAAACATTATTAGTAATACTATAGAGGATTCTAATTTCTAGATATATCCCTTTACTTCGTTCTCTTTAATCTATTCTCGTTTAGCTTCTAATTCTTTGCCTGATTTAGTATATAGTAGTCTAAATAGTAGTACTTTTCTAGGCTAAAGTTAGATTCGGTAGTCCTATAGTTAATATTTTAGTAAGGCTACTAATCCTATTTCGTCCTTAAAGAGTAGCGCGAATTCTTTATACTCTTCTAGGATTCTAGGTACTACGATTTTACTATATACTATAACGTTTTTGTAATCTAGTAGACTCTCTCTAGTATCTATCTAGTTTGCGCTTTATTATTAAAGTCTGCTATTCGCTAAGAAATATATCTCGTATAGTTTCTTCTACTTATCTACTATTATCTACTATTAATATATAGGTCTTATAATACGTTTATATTCGTATTAATTAAATCTAAGTACTCCTATCCTCTAGTTAATAGCTAGGTTGTATTTTCTTAACTAAGGAGTACCTAGTATAATATTGTGCCTAGCTATTAGTATTATATCTAAGATAATCTCCTCGTAATGCCCTTAAGTAATATATAATAGAGGTACTATTTCTCTATCTACGTTAGGTAAGCGTAATCTATTTACTATAATTACCTTATATCTATCTAGTTTCTAGCGCGTTATAATCGCTCTCCTTTAAATATAGTCTTTCGATATAAAGCTACTACTAGCCCTACTATCGATTATTACTATCGTAGGTAGTCTGTTTATAATACTTTTAGTCTTAAAGACTGCTATCCTACTATTACTACTAGAATTGTTTTCTTAAGCTTTATAAATATTATTATACTTATACTAATCGCTTATGTCGGCCGAGCTTACTTGTTTTCCGAATCGAATAGTAAAGCGTTACTATACTCTAGTACTAGTATCCTATATATCTTTATAGGTCGTTGTTATTATTCTAGCTCCTTCTATTATTCTCTTATAAGGAGCTATTAATCCTAGTATTCTCGTATTTTCCCTCTAATATATGTCTAGATCTAATTCCTATATTAGATTGCTTCCTATCTAGCTTTTCGGTTATTAGTTAGAACCTCTTATAGTTGTTCCTATCTAAGGGTCTAAATAGTCTATATAGTTTAGAACTATTTCTATAGTACCTTAATCTAGTCCCTTATTCCTTTCGTTATAAGTAAGCCTCCTAATATTAGGTAGCTTCTATTACCTTAGAATTAGCTTCTAATAGGTAGTATATCTCGTATATGTTATCTAAAGCTTTGTTCTTCTCTATATACTAATTAATACTTCTAGAACATACTTCGAAGCTACTTAATTAAGAGGTCGAATTATCTTAGATATAGATAGCGTTTCTTTCTAAGTATTAGAAAAACTTCCTTATATCGCCTAGTAATTATAACAAATATACTTATAGCTTCTATATAGCCTAATATAGTAAACTCGATTAGTTCGTCTCGATTTATATTATTACTACTTCCCTACTCTTTATCTAAAGTATTATTATCTTCGCTATCTTTGTTTTCGGTCGTCTTATTATCTTGCCCTTCTATAATATTAACTTCTTCTATACGTTCTTAGTCTTTAAGTAACTATTAGCGTTCGTATATAGTTTCGCTTATAAATATACCGACCTTATCTAGTTATAGTTAGTCTCCTTCGTAAAGGGATGTCTAATTTTATATAATATCCGCTATAATTTCCGCGATTTCTACTAGTATTTTGTACTACTAAAGTAGGTCTTTAACGTCCTATCTAACTTGTTTATAAAGTTCGTTCTCTTATATCTTATAAACTAGTCCTCTAGCGTTATAGTAGGCGTATATCTATTAAGTTTCGTATAGTAGTTCTACCTATCTATTTTAGAGTTTCTTACTCTAATATTTCCTATATTAGTTATCGTAGCATCTTAACTAATCTTCTACTTCGCATAGTTTTAACATTCCGCTCTATAGTATAGATAGTCGCGTAGGTTCTTAGTTCTCTTCTAAACTTAAGGCTTAGTATAGGGCTTCGTCCGTTCCTTTTTCTTCGTCCTTATTATAGGCGTCGTCGCCTATAATTCCTACTATGTCCTCCTATTTAGAGATATCCTCTATATTATTAGGGACATTATCTATATACTCTATAGAATAGAATTCGTTTTCTAGAGCTATAGGTATTACCTAGCTAAGAGTTATATCTAGCTACTAAATCGCTCTACTTACTAGTTCCTCCTACTCTGCGGTAATATCTTTAGATTTTGCTAGTACGTTCGAATAGTTAAGCGGTTTAGTAAAACTTCTATAGTTACTCTTTCGTAGATTATGCTCCTTTAGGTTCTTATTATATCCTCCCCTAGATATTAGTTTATCCTAGGTTCCGAGGACTATATTAAATTCCTAAATTCGTTCTATCGAGTTAAACTATCGTTAGAGCACTTTATTCTTCGACTTATAGTCTCTCGCTATATATCTAATCTTAGAATACGTATAGTACTTAATTCTAGTTTTTCTGCCTTAGGATCCCTTTCTCTTAGGTCTTCTATTATTAAGTCGCTACGTGTTATTTGCTTCCTAGTCTATAGTATCGTAGTTATTACCTTAATTATATCTTCTTCTAGTCTAGCTAGTAGGTATAAAGCTATATTTCCTACTACTACAATTATAGCGCTTTTCTATTATACGCTCGTATAACATATTATTAATCTGGATCGCGCTAGAAATAAGTTAGTCTAAGTTGTTATTTATAGATCTATTACGTATTAGCTTATCCTTAATATTGTCCTTTAAGCTACGTCGGAATATAACTATTAGAGCATTATTATTCTATTTAGTAACTTAGGCATATTACTTAAAGCTAGTAGTATAATCGGATGCTAATATTTTCTAAACTAAATGTTAAATAACCCTAGTCGAAACTTTCTTATTATTATAGACTCTATAGATCTATCTAAGTTCTTTCTTAAAGACATTAAAGTTTCTAAACATTCCCTTTTTATTAGTATTATTACTAAGGTACTTAGTAAGGTAGGGTTTGATCTATTTCTAAGCTTTGCTATATAGGTACGTAATAGTAAATAAGGTCTTATTCTACATAACGTCGTTAAATAAGAAGTATAGCTATATCTAGTTAAGCTATTCCTCGAGCTTAACTCGATCTCTATAGTAGAGGTCTAGTTTAGCAACCTTTATAGTAAAGCCTCCTAACGTAGTCCTTACTTATGTCGATCCTCTAGTATTGCTTAGGGCTAGGGTTCCTAAAGCGGTCCTCGATATAGAACTTATACTTAAGGGTATTTAAAGTATTAATAACTAACTAGTAGGTTATATATACTAGAGTATGTCCTAACCTAAAATAGGTAAGCGTTAGTAGCTTCTAAAGATAAGCTCTTAAAGAGGGGAGTAGATACTAATATAAAGTAATAAATAATAAGAGTTTGATAGATAGTCGATTCTAATTAGTCGATTGCTAATATAAGTTAAACATAGTCTAAATAAGTCTATCCTAAGTTCCTATATATACTGCCTTTCCTATAGTAGGCCCCTTCTATTCTTACTACTCTCTATAATCTCTAGGGAGTAGTAAGAGTATAGAGAGTAAAGTATATATACTCTCTTAGTCTTAGCTATAGGAGGTAGAGTACTATCCTTATTAGTTAGTTAGTGCCGCTATTTCTCCTAGCGGGTCCGCTTATACTATCTAATCGCTTTAATTTATAACATATATATCTTATTAGTTAGGACGAAGATTACTATTTAAGAGAACCTATCGATAATTACTAGGATAGTATTATATACGTAGCTAAGGAGCTTACTTAGAGGTAGGTCTATAATAAAGTCTATTATGATTTCCTACTATAGCCTATTAGGTAATAGTAGAGTATACGCCTCGCTATATCTATAATAGCGTCTATTTTTTATTATCTAGTATATATAGTAGGTTCGGATATAGCTATTAACTTCCTTTACTATCTCTAGCTACTAATACTTTCTTACTAGTAAGGCGAGAGTATAGTCTCTTCTAAAGTAGCTAGCTAATAGGTCGTTATAGTATAAGCGTAGTAGCTACGCCTTTAACGCTTTATTACTTAGGATCTAAATATAACCCTCCCTATACTAGACGCTATACTTAAATTCCTAGTCCTTACTAGTACTCTTAGGGCGCTCTAAGGCTACTTATAGCTTATATAGTAAGGTCTCTAGGTTGCTTAAGACGCCGCCTATTAGAGTCTCCTCCTAGGTTACTATCTTATAAATAAAGGCTAGTAGCGCCGCTATAAATTAACTCTTCTAAGGCTAGAGTAGAAGCTCTATACTCCTAGCCTACTATACGTACGTAACCTAGATGTAATCTATAATAGGGTTGTTAGTCTGCCTACTCTCTTATCTCTAGAATAATAGCTTGTTCCTTAGAGTTAGAAGGAGTATATTTACTACTTATATAGTAGGTACGTAGTCTATATAGTAAGAAGGTCCGTCGGCTAGGTTGTTAGTCTACTTATTATACTTAATAGCGAAATCGAACCTTAATAAGTATATAGCCTACTAAGCCTAGTAGCTATTTAGCTACTTTATACCTATAAAACCGCGAAGGTTATAATAGTTAGATAGTATACGAATTGCCTATAGCGTGCCTTTAAAGTAGTAGCGCTACGTCTTAAAGTACTCGATAATTACTAGTAGCTCCTAATTATAGGTCTTATAGTTCTATTCTACTAGAGTAAGCTTCTAAGAGTAGAAGGCAATAGGGTGCTAATAAGTAGTATCTTCGCCTATAAAGAGCTAGGAGAGGATACTACCTAAGGCGAACTTAGAAGTATCTATCTCTATCTTAATTAGGAGCTTAGGATCGTAATACTAGAGAATTAGAGTAGTAGTAAAGGCTACTATAAGTATACGAAACGTAGCTTCTTTAGGCTCTTCCTATAAGAATAGGCTATCCTTCCCTTTAGTTATTATAGTAAGTAGTACTACTATCCTCGAGTAGTTCTTAATAAACTACCTATAGAAGTTAGCGAAGCTAAGGAAACTCTAGACTTTCTTAAGAGTCTTAGATACTAGCTACTCTTTAACTACGCTAAGCTTACTCTTATCTATCGATACGCTAGAGCTATTAATAACAAAGCCTAGGAACTCTAGTTAGTAGGTATAGAACTTATATTTCTTCTAGCTAGTATAGAGGGCGTATTTTCGTAGCCGCTCTAATATAAGGCGTAGGTACTAAGTATACTCTTCGTATAAGTCGCTATAGATTAGAATATTATCTAGGTATACTATATAGTAAATATTAATAAGGCCTAGAAGAGCTTAGTTAATATATGCCTAAAAAGTTATAGGAGCGTTAGTTAGCCTAAATAGTATTACTAAGTACTTAAAATAGCTATAGCGCGTACGAAATATAGTCTTCTAGTAGTCGTCCTCTTTAATTAGGATCCTATAGTATATATCCTTTAGGTCTAACTTAGAGAACTATACTATCTACCTAAGCTACGTAAGCGTCTTATCTATAAGAAGTAAGGGGTATTAGTCTTTAATCGAGATCTTATTTAGCTCTCGATAATCTATATATAACTATATAGTACTATCCTTCTTAGGAATAAATAGAATAGAAGTACCTACCTCGCTAGTACTACGCTAGATCTAACTATTCTCAAGGGCCTAATTAAGATATTCCTAAAGTAGCTTAAGCTCTACTCCTAATAGATTATATAGAGAGCGAAAAGGTAGCTTCTTACTAACTTATAATATAATAGTATACTCCGCGCTATTAATATACTTTAAGCTTAGCTATATTCTTCTTATTAGTAAATATATTAGCGAAGTCTTTAACTTTGTTAGGAAGAGATACTAGTTCTACTATTATACTAGTAGCGACTACGAATATATAAGATTTAGTCTTTAGTAACTAATAGAAACGCCTAGCGTTAAGTACGCATATTATAGATAACACGCTACTATAATGCTACTTATCTATATCGCTACGTATAATAATAGCCTACTAGCGCCTCTAAGGCCGCCCTAGTAAAACTAGCGCTCTAGGTATATCTAAAGCAAAGAATATACTCTATATATACTTCTTATATTTAGTACTATCTACTAGTCGGATCTTAAGCTAATACGCGCTATAATAATAGCCTCTCTTCCTCTAGAACAAATCTATAGTAGGAAGAGGCACGCTTATAACTCGCTTAAGCCTATACTATAAGACGTAAGCTTAAGATATAATGTTAATATCTACGTAATTATTAAGTAATATGTCTGTCTTAACTTCGTCTCCTCCTATAATAATAACTATACTATATAGGTACTTTATAGGTACTAGGGCTATATCTAGACCTAGGGTATATTCCCTTATAGTCGAGGCTATAGAAGGGCTCCTTAACTAATAACTAGCTCTTACTCGACGTACTACTACCTGCCTCTTATATAGTAAGTAGGCCTAGGTATAGCGTTAAGCCTTCGTAGGCTCTACTACCTCTACCTTATAGGTAGAAGCTATTATCTCCTTCTTTAGGGCATAATAATCCTACACCTAATAGCTAGGTTTACTATAGTTATAATAGTTGTCGTTCTTATTAGCTACTCCGCTACTACTCCTAGTAGGTAGAGGTAGTAGTAGCTTTTAGGAATCTCCTCTAGACTTCTTACTATCGCCCTTATTAGGCTTCTTATAGTCCTGTTAGTTATAAGGTTTACTAGTAGTATACTTATACGTAGTATATAAGCCTCTTACTCCTACTTACTTAATCTAGGTTACTAAAGAGATTAATTCGTCCTAAGTCCTTAGCGCTTAATAGTAGACTATAATAGCCTCGCCTAGGGTATCTTATAGCTTTATAAGTAAGTATTATATATATTATATAGGCGTATAGGATTCTATTTATTCTTCTAGCGTAGCTAAGTATATAGTAAAGGATAAGGCACTCTACTTTTCGCCCTACTTAGTACTCTTATACTATTAGGTAATAGTAAGCCTATAATTAGTAGGATCCTCGACTACGTCTACTATCTCCTAGTAAAATATCTCCTAGGTATAGTCTAGCGCTAGGTTCGAGACCTTATACTTATTATACTAGGTCTCTAAGGTGTCTCCTTCGAGGAATATACTTATATATATAATCCGCGCGTATATATTACTATAGGCCTAGCCTAATAATATAAACACCTTCTCTAAATAGTAGATAAAGGTTCTTACTTCCTTTAGTATCTTACTAAAGAACTTTAATAGAGATTCGAGGCGTAGGCTATCTAAGCTACGCGTAGATATAGTAGGCGAGTTAGCTAACTACGTAGATAATATAGTCGCTACTTCTATAGCCTAGAAACCTACTACCTATAGGCGCTTATAACGTACTATATCTACTTAGAGGTTATAGAGGCGTTACTCCTTATCTAGTACTACCTACTCTTACTTAAGATAAGCTATCTTCTTATCGACTATCTCCTCTACTTCGAGCTAGTTGCCTCTAGCCTCTATGTCGCGTTAGCGCTATATATAAGTAGGTGTAGAGCCTACTTAGCTAGGAGGGAGGATACTAGTTATTATAAGTACTCTATAGGCTATAACTAGAGTAGAGTAATTAGAATTAAGAACGTATATAATAGGCTATTAATATAAAGGTATATAGTAGCGTATAGAGCCTTAGTCTCTAATAATAGAGTAAGGTTAGAAACTAATTACTACCTTTATTTAGTTATAAAGCGAAGCGTATAATATATATATATATGTATATTACGTATAGCTTAGCTTGCTAGCCTAGCTATCTAAGCCTATAGCTCGACTATCTAGTATTATCTAGCTAGTATATTGCCTTCTAGTAGAAATATCTCTATTATAGTATTAGCTAGCTTATTAACTACTATATACTACTCTATAGTAGGTACCTCTCTATAGATATTATTAACTTCTACTACTATAGTAGCTAGGTTCGTAACGCTATTATAAATATCTAGCTCTCTAGATATCTACTATAGTTACTAAATAGACTATCTTAGTACTATTAGCGTCATCTTCCTTAAAGCTACTTACTTCTTTGCCTTTTGCTTCTAGGCTTTAGTAATATAGCTAAGGAGCAACTTATTATTACTTATAACCTTACTATTACTCTCTCCTACTAAGAAACGACGTACTCTAATATATTAGCTACTATTCTTATTAGGTAAGTCTTTCTAGAGCTTTAACTATTACTCTTCTAAAAGTATTAAAAGCTCCTTAATATTAGGAATATTATCTTTATCCTTTAATATCTCCTCTATTACTAGAGTTAGATTTAGATAAGAAATCCTATCCTAACTAGCCTATAGCAATCTATTAGAATGTCGATCCTAGAACTACTTAGCTATAGTATAATAAGCCGTTATTAAGCGATTACTATAGACTAAGTACTTTAAAATTCGACTATCTAGAGTCTATATAGCATACGTTCCTAGCTAGTAGGCCTTCTTAATCTTAAATAGGCTAAACTACTTAGGCTTAAGCTTTATTAGACTTAGGTTTTGTATTAATACCTAAGATCTAACCCTTCTATTTAGTTTATACTCTTGTTCTAAGATTATAGAAATTGTTATCTTATAGATAATTATATAGTTTAGAAGCTTTTTATTAAGTATCTACTAGGTATACCTTATAATTCTAAAGCGCTTCTTATAGTTAGAGATCTCTAAAGACTCTAGCCTAAGTATATTCTTATCTTTAACGATCCTTAGGTATTAGCTATATACTAGGAAGAAAGGACTAAAACCTCTAATAGTATGCTATCAATATTAGGTATAGAATAGCGCTTTATAGAGAAAGCTATCCTAGTACTACTTGTCTATACTAACGTATATCTTTATAAGTATCTTACTAAGTATACTATTTAGGTTTTCTACCTTACTATTAGATATTAGGTAATAAAGTGTTATTAGCTAGTAATTAAGCTTTAACTATCGATTTAGATAGGCGACAACCTTAGATAGGAAGTTTCTTCTATTATCTAAAAGAAGCTCTCTTAGCGCTCTATAGTAAGTATAGATTTTCTTATATAGGAAGCGAGCTATAGTCTTATTATTAGTAGAAGGGACCGCTCTAGTAATAGGCTAACTAGTAGTAATATTAATAGTAGTAACAATATACTTATTCCTATTAAGCGTTTTTAGTATAGAACTAATAATATTAATAGCCTATCTCTCGAATAGTAAGAGCTTAGAATCTACTTATATATATACCCGCTCTAGCTTCTCTAGTTTATTAGAAGAGCTATTCTACGTTAACTAATATACTAGGTACTATTTAGCGAACCTTCTAATATCCTATCTTATTATAGGCTACTAGGCTCTACTTTTATAGTAGCCTATTAGTCCTAGGAACCTAAAATAACTATATCTATTATATATTATCTATATAAAGTCTAACCTCTATAATAGTATAAGCTATAGTATAGCTCCCTTACTATTAGGTAGAAGCTTTACTAATATTAGACTATCTTTATCTTCTTCTAGTAGTAATATAGTAAAGCTTATAGCTTCTTATTCTACTAGTTTCTATAAATACTACTTCTTTAGTAGCTTGCCCTCTAGCTTATATACCTTTATAGCTATCTCGAAGCTAGTATCCTCTGTTCTTTTAAACTATAGAGTAGTTAATACTTCCTCTTCTAGCGCTTTAATAAAAGCGACATTAGTAGGACTATCTTCTATAAAGTCCGGCCTTCTTAATATAGTATTAGGTATAACGGCCTTAGCGTCCTTCCTATATTTAATATCTAGATAATAGTCTTAGAACTCTTTAGCCTAGTAGGCGATTCGCTTACTCTAGCCCTTAGTACTATTTAAGAATTATAGGCTCTAATAATTAGTAACTACTATAATATACTAACTATTTGCTATATAGTTATTCTATGTTTTTAGCGCTTCCTTAATAGCGAGCACCTCCTTCTTATAGACTAGATAATTTAGTTCTACTCCTCTTAACTTCCTACTACTAAAAGCTATAGGCTAGAGTTTACTCTTATTATTAGCTTAGTATAACGCCGCTCTAATAGCCTATTTAGAAGTATTAGTCTCTACTATAAATAGCTTAGAGGTATTAAGAGCTCTTAGGACTAGTTTGTCTAAGAGAGCCTATTTTAGCCTTCTAAATATAATAGTATAGGTAGTAGTCTATTTTACTAGACAGTTCTTTTTACTCCTAATAACTAGATTAGTCTCCTTTAATAAGTCTAATAATAGAGCTACTAGCTTAGTAAACCCTCTAATATACTATCTATAGTAGCTAGTAAGGCTAAGAAATTACCTTACCTATATAGTAGTCTAAGGTATAGGCTAGCTCTTAATAACTCTAACCTTATCCTAGAGTAGTCTAACCTAGTTCTTAGAGATGTAGTATCTATAGAAGTCAACTTCTTAAACCCTAATATAATACTTCTAAGGCAAGTAATAAAGCTCCGCCTTCTAAAGCTACTTAAATACTTCTACTAAGTACTTTTTATAATCTTCTAGAGTCTTTAATAAGATCAAAATGTCGTTAAGGTATATAATATAGCTCTTCTAGAGCAGATCCCTAAGAGTATTGTTTATTAAGTTCTAGAAAGAGGCTAGTATATTAGTAAGACTAAAAGGTATAATAAGAAACTTATACTTCCTATCTCTAGTATTAAATGTAGTCTTATACGTATTATTCTTGTTAATAAGTAACTACTAGTATCTAGATACTAGATCGAGCTTAGTAAAGTACTAGGCTCTAGTAAAAGCGTCTAAATAGTCTTATATCCTTAGTTATAGATAACTATTCTTTACTATTACTATGTTTAAGGCCCTATAGTTAATATATATGCGCTATTTACTACTAGGCTTTAGTACAAATAGGACTACACTTCCCTATAGCGATATTAATAGTATAATTAAGTCCTTCTTAAGGAGTATCTTAACCTACTTTATCTATTTCTCTAGATACTATAGCGTAAGCTAATATACCTATAGATTAATAGGTCTAGTATCTCTAGTATTAATAGTATGATTATATTTCCTCGGCTTTAGAAGCTAGTCTAGTAATAAGTCTCTCTATAAAGCGGGAAATCGATTAATAATCTCTTAGAAAATAGAGTTATTAGCTATAGGAACTATTAGAACTAATAGCTCCTATTTCGAGTGCTACTTCTCTCCTCTACTATAACTATTAGTACTATCCCTAGTAGCTATGTCGGTGTCTTTATATATAGTATTAAGGTATTTGTCCTTCTTTACCTCTCTTAGAATAGCTAGGTATATAATATCGCTAATATATCTTATATACTCTATAGACTATAAGAGATTTAGTAACTTAGTATTCTTATAGTTATAGATTTCGAAGATGTCGTTACTATATTCTACTATATATTCTATCTCCTTTATATCTTTTAGCTTAACTATTCTAGTCTGCTAATTAATATCAGAGTTATAGCGCCTAAACTATTATAGCCTAAGGATAGCTTCGTAGTCTTCTATATCGATAATATAAGCTAGAATAGTATCCTTCTATCTACTAATAGTATATAGTAATAGTATACCTATTCTAGATACTATAACGTCTCTATTAGGTAGCTTAATTTAAGTAACTAGTATTATATATCTTATAGAGTAAGATAACTAAGTAGCCTTCCTAGTAGAGATATAGATATTAGAAGTAGCTAAATTAAGCGTAAATTTTGTCTTTAACGTATAGCTCTTTAGCTTTTAAATAATTCTATTAAGGATAATAAGGTTAGATCCTAAGCTAGCAATCCTTTTATATATCCTATCGATCTAATACTTAGGATACCTAGTAGCCTCCTTATTATCTACTATTATACTCCTATTAAGCCTATTATTAATCCTAGTATTACCTAAAGCTATCTTATTATTCTTAGTAAGTTCCTTAGTAAGATCTCTATATACTCTAGCGTTAGCCTTTACTAACCTACTTGCTCTACTAGCGTCTCTAACGCTCTTACTCTTATCTTTCTCTATATCTAATAATACCTCCTACTCTTCTCTAGATTCCTATTCGCTAGTATAACCTACCTAGTTATACTAATCTAGCACCTATAAGTTATTATTATTATCTTTAGTAGGCCTATTAGCCTTATTATTAGGCCTGCTTACTCTTTCTTCTACTCCTTACTATCTTTTTTTAGCTTAGTATAGTTCTTAGCGAAATGTCCTTCCTTACTATAATTATAGTAGTTATTAGTCTTCTTAGTATTCTTATCCTACTTCTTATTACCTTTCTTATCTTTCTTATCCTTCTTACTCTTCTTCTTACCCTTACTCTACTCTAGCTTTTTCTATAGAGCTACTAATAACTCTTCTTCTATAATAGTATTTAGCTTCTATATCTTAAAGTAGGTGTTATTAATATTAATAGCCTAAGAAATCTACTTCTACGACGCTTTATTAAAGCCCTATTACTCTTTAGGGCTAAGTTCGTTATATAGGCATATAATATAAGGTAGTAAGGCGTTTAGCTTGTCGAACTTAAGATATAATAGTAACTTTAGTCTAGAGAAAAATCTACGTAAGAATTCGAACTTATCTAGTTTTAGTACTAGTTCCTTACGCTTCTTTAGGAGTACTAAGTAGAATAAATAGGCCGAGCTAGTCTACTTTATAGCTTCCTAAGATTAGTATTAGACTTTCTTAAAGTTAAGGTTAATCTAAACCCTAGATAACAATTTAATAATAGATTCTACTAGATTCTTATAGCCGCTATATTAATCTCTATATATATTAAATAGAGGTAGGTCTCTTCCTTTAAATAGGCTTCTAAAGAGTATAAGCTTCTAAGCTAGTAGAATAGTATATCTATTATTTTCGAAGAGTTCTTAATTCTTAATCTACTATCTAATCTTTTAGATCTATAATATAAACTTCTTATTATAGCAATTCTAGTTAAATTTGTTAGAGTTATTAAGTCGAAGTATAGCGAGCTTATTAGTAGCTAAGGTACTATTAGTAGTCTATAGTAATACTACTAGAGTATTACCTTTAAGCGTGCTATAGAACTATAGAGTACTACTAGTATAGCTTATAATATTCGAGCTTAGAGAGGTTTCTTAGTTTATTATTTATATTAGTAGTATAGGTAGCTAATTCTCTTAGATAATATCTATTATAACTACTATTTAAGATATTTATTACTTAGTTAAGCGGCCTACACTACGTATAGACTCCTATATCTATTATATAGTTATAGGGGCATCTTGTCTCCTAGATAGACTAGTAGCTTAATTAAGATTTAAGCTATTATATATAGCTTAAGCTAAATTATTGTCGACTAGGTCTTATTCTATCTAGTTATTATCTATTATTAGGAATCGGGCTTAGTACCTTTTAAAAAACCTTGATATTACTATTAGTAATAATAGGACGTTCCTTTAGAGATCGATTAGTACTAGTCTTATAGTAATAATACTATATGTTGTCTTTCTTAGCTACTAGATATAATTACCAAGGTTATAGAACGTGTTAATTATAGGACTATGTACATCAGACGATTTTTACTGTGTGTTGCTTGGCAGGCGCTAACCCCATTAGTCAAGGATATCACAGTACCTTACCGTATCATTCACATGACTCAGCAGTGTTGATCGCAAGGACAAAACACTCTTTTCCAAGCGGTCTGGTCGATCTGACTCGCGCTCCGGTCACACCTTCCTCATCTCTTCCGTCATGGGCAAGCCACGGCTGATCATCCTCGTCCGCCATGCCCAGTCCGAGGGCAACAAGAACCGCGAAGTCCACCAGTTCATCCCGGACCATCGCGTCAAGTTGACCGACGAAGGACACAGACAGGTGCGTGGGCCGACGAGGGTGGAGAGCAGCAGCAGCAGCAGCAGCAGCACATTCGTTGACTAACGTGCTAGGCAGAGGAGGCTGGCCGCCGACTGCGCGCCCTGCTGAGACCCGACGACACCCTCCAGGTCTTCACCAGCCCGTACCGACGCACGCGAGAGACGACCGAAGGCCTGCTCAAGACCCTCACCGCCCGCCCCGACCCCGACGACCCCCACGCCACGCCGTCGCCCATCTCGAGGAGCAAGATCAAGGTGTACGAGGAGCCGCGCATCCGCGAGCAGGACTTTGGCAACTTCCAGCCATGCAGCGCCGAGATGGAACGCATGTGGCAGGAGCGCGCCGACTACGGCCACTTCTTCTACCGCATTCCCAACGGCGAGTCTGCCGCCGACGCATATGACCGCATCGCTGGCTTCAATGAGAGTCTCTGGCGATCGTTCGGCGACCACGACTTCCCCAGCGTCTGTGTGTTGGTCACGCACGGCTTGATGACGCGCGTGTTCCTGATGAAGTGGTACCACTGGTCCGTGGAGTACTTCGAGGACCTCCGCAACATCAACCACTGCGAATTCATCACCATGCGACAGAAGCCCGAGACGGGCAAGTATGTCCTGGAGACGGAACTGCGCACGTGGTCCGAGCTGAAGCGGCAGAAGGCTCAGGAGGAACGTGATGACCCGCAGAGGAGGCACACGCTCAGTGATTTCTTGACGGGGCAGGAGAGTCCGCGCATCCCGGCGCGGAAATGGGGCGGCTGTGTTGGGGGATGCAATCACGATCACGGTGCATATCCGAGACGGAGAGGGTTGGAGCAGTCTGCCGTGCCGGCCACGGAGGTCAGCTTAGGTCCTGCCGCGACGGCACCGGCGTCGATGGAGAAGGCGAGTACTGTAGCATTGACGGAGTCTCCCACCACCGACGCTTTCACACAGACCGCACCAATAACGCCCTCAGCGCCGCCAGATGACACTCAAGACCGACACCCACCCCTCCGCGCTACCCCATCCTATCTCCAGCGCGGCTGCGACGGAGGCGGTGGCTCAGGAGCCAACACGCCGCACGAAATGAGCGACGAGGGAGGGTACTTTAAGACCCAGACTCCCGTACAGCCGGCAGCTGTCCAGACGCGCCCTGCGCGCAAGCCTACGGAGGAGGACATGCAGAGGTGGATGTGCGAGAGTGGTATGGGGAGGGGCACGCAGGCGGATGGGTTGGGCGATGAGCCGGATGGAGGGCGGCTTGAGGCTACGGAAGAGGAGGGGGAGGAGGAACAGGTGCACGGGAGGCAGAAGCATGTGGTGGAAGATGAGGGTGTGGAGGGTGATGAGGTTGATGAATTGGAGAGGCAGAGGAAAGAAGATCAGAGTCTGGAGGGGAGCGTGTATTGAGGGTTGATGGGCTGGGTTTGGGTTGTTTGAGCGTGGGCATGAGTGAGATGAATATGAGTATTACGACAGATGTGAGATGATGGTGGATGACATGGCGCCGAGGGTATAGATTGATTTGTCTGCTGTCTGTTTCGACCTCGACGTTGCTTGTGCATAATATAGACTGTCGTAAAGAACACGGTGTGTGGCAGGAGGAGGCGGATGGCCGGAGAATGGATGGCTCGTTCACATGCCTCGGCAAAATACTTTTTCCGACGTTCAATGACGGCGCCGCGCGAGCCCGGGCTTGTGACCAGATACATATACTGTGCTACCACGATATTGTTTAATTCCGCTATAAAAGACTGTACGGAGCTCGCGCACCTCTCATCCAGACCGACACTCCCCCCAGCATGACCGCCGCCTCGAGATAGCACCCCCCCACCATGCCGTCCCTCTCCCCCGGCGCGCCCACCGCACCCATCGCACCCACCGCACCGCCCGCCGCCTCCCCCGACTTCGCCCAGGTCCTCCCCGGCACCCCCACCCCGTCCCTCCAATCCCTCACGTCCTTCCTCTTCCGCCACAAACGCTACACCGCGTACGTCAGCGGTCCGCGCCTCCATTTCCTCGCCGGCCCGGCCAGACTCGTGCACGTCGTAGCCTTTGACGAGGACTTGGTGGCCGTCACTGCCGAGTCCCAGAGCGGCAAGGTGATTGTCGCGGGTCGGAGGGATGTCTATGTCCTTGTTGCCGTCGCGGCGGGCTGGACGAGGGTGTGGTGGGAGAAGAGTTTGTTGTTGAGGAGGGAGGATGAAGACGAGGAGGAGGTGCGGTGGTTGAGTTGGGGCAATACGGGAGAGGTTCTGGTTGGGGGTGGGAGGACGCTGCGGTTGTTCTCTACGTTGCCGTCGTCGAGGACCGCGTCCCCGGTGGTGAGCGCGGCGGATGGCGGGGAGATGGCGGAGGAGCGGCAGGCGTTGTGGAGGCAGCGGGTGGCGTCGCCGGTGGCTTACGCGGCGTTTAGTCCGCTGGCGAGCTTGATTGCGAGTTGTGGGGTGTATGATCGGTTTGTCAAGATTTGGCGGCGGTTGTCGTATGAGGAGGGGCTGTTTGACTATATTTACCTCCCGCACCCCGGGGTGGTGACGCATGTGGAGTGGAGGCCGCCGAACGATCATTCGAGGGAGAGGCGGGGCAGTGGGATCAGTGCGCGGCATGAGGAGGATGCGGAGGTCTTGTACACGATGTGTGTGGATGGGGTGATGAGGGTGTGGAGGACGGGGGGGGTGCATGATCTGGAGATTATGGTGCTACATGCGTCTCTTGACCTGGTCACGGCTATCCCGCAATCGCCGTCGTTGGTCATGAACGGTGGTGATGATCGTGGGGTGAAGCCGCCGAGGTTCGCTTTTGTGATTCCGGCGGACCGGTTTATCGCTGGTGTTGCGGCGGCCACGGGGAGGGATTTGGGTGGCAAGATCAGTCATTCTTTGGAGCATCTCAAGGAGATTGCCTCGCAGTCTCCGGATGTTGTGATCACGCTTGATGGGCAGGGGCGCATGTCGGCGTGGGGCATACAGAGTATTGGGCATAAGCGGAGATCGGAGGCGCCTGCGTCTACCCAGGCTTTTCATATCGCGCATGCTGAGGGTCTCCGTCTGAGGATCCCTGGTCTCACGAATGCGAGGTTTGTGCAGTGGATTGAGGATGATATGCTACGGATACTTGTGCATAGTTTTGACGGCAGTATCACTTGGTGGGAGGGTGATGTGGAGACGTTCTTCTCGCCTGCTGGGGCCGGGGCGGACCGTCTTGAACTCGTGTCAGAGTGGGTCGGGCATAGCAGCAAGATCGATGCGTTGCTGCGCACTACCGATGAGACGCTGTTGCGATCGATCTCGGACGGCAAGAGTCAAGACTGGGAGCTGGCTGCTGGTGGACGTCTGATTAGATCGAGTACAGGCACTGGCAAGGCAGAAGTGGTTGACGAAGAACAGCCAGATACTCCATTCGAGAGCGTCAATGATGACTATGATCTATCCGCAAGCAATGATGAGGTTGCCGCTTTTGCGATGGATGACTTCCAGGAGCTCGTGATCTACGACCGCGTGGAAGGCTACATCGAGCACAGAGAGACTTTCAAGGAGCAGATCAGGCATGTACGGTGCTCGAATTTCGGGTCTTCGCACAACTTCGTCGCTGTGAGCTTCGATACGAGTGCGATGATATTTGCCCAGGGGAACTACGGTCGGCGAGGTGGTCCACCGACGTGGCGGTGCGTCAAGAGGATGACGATCGCTGAGCTCGGCCTCAAGATCTCAGCCATCGCCTGGCTGCCTAATGGCTCGCTGGCACTTGCTGCTGGCAGCGGTATTCTCGTCGCTGACAATGCGGTCCCTGCTCATGAACTCGATACAGAGACTCGGGAGGCGTTGGGCGGGGATACCAAGGCTCAAGTGTCTATCGTCACGCTGCCAAGGGCACTCAAACGACCATTGCCTGTATGGCATCCAAGATTCTTCTCGCATCTCGTGCATTTCGGCAGGACCAGGACAGCCACCAGTCTGCTTCATCGGTTGGCGCAGAAGCTGAAGTTCTGGAGTGAAGGCGATGATTTGTTTGAAGTGCTCGACATTGATCCGTACGAGATTGTCTGCCAGGAGGAGGTTTCAGACAGCTGGCTGAATGAGGATCTCATTCGTGACCTGACTGAGCAGTTGCAGGAGAAGGATCTACCCAATGTCTCGCAGGTAGAGCAGGAACGGTTGGAGCATATCCTCGACGCGATCGCGTTTACCTCTCAACACATCAGCGGCTTGGACAAGAACGCCCTACGCTTCCTTTTCAGCTGGAAAGTGCAGTTGCTGTCTATGCCCAAGGTGGCAGAGACCCTACCTAATGGCGACCATCTCCAAGCCAACGGCCTGCCACGCCCCAGACCAAAACCAGAACCAGTCGTCCCTACCATGCATTGGCGTGCCATTGCCTTCGCCTACCACAGCACCACCCAGCAACCTCTGCTCGACATCTTGACGACCCACTACGACAACAAGCTCTCCTGGCCCATCGGCCGCAAGCTCGGGATCACCGCCTGGCTTGCAGACAAAGAAGCTCTGACCACCGTCTTCGAGTCCCTCGCGCAATCGGCGTTCCGTGCCACAGACCCGCCTGATCCCGCCAATGCTTCGCTATACTTCTTGGCTTTGCACAAGAAGCAGACGCTGCTGGGCTTGTGGCGTATCGCTGTGGGGAATAAGGAGCAGAAAGCGACGATGAACTTCTTGAAACGGGACTTCGCTCAGGCGGAGGCGAAGACTGCGGCGAAGAAGAATGCGTATGCGCTCCTAGGGCGTCGGCGGTTCGAGTATGCGGCCGCGTTCTTCTTGCTCGCGGAAGATGCGGCGTCGGCTTGTAATCTCTTGGCTGGACAGTGCGAGGACGTCATGCTCGCCATCGCCGTCGCGCGCCTGTACGGCGGCGACGACTCGCCTGTGCTGCACACGTTGATTGAGAAACATCTCTTGCCTGAGGCGCAGGACAAGGGCGATCGATGGCTGGCGTCGTGGTGCCACTCCATGCTTTCACAGCAGCAAGAGGCGATGCAAGATCTCGTCAGGCCTCTAAAGGGCGTCGTGGTGGAGCGCGGCTGGCATCAGGATGATCCGGCCACGTTGATGCTGTACAAGGATCTGAGAGAGAACATTGGAGCGTCGGAGTTTGAATGGGAGGCTGTGTTGAGGGGCGCGAGGGTGTTGAGGAGGATGGGGCTGTGGATTCTGGCGTTGGAGTTGGTGAGGAATTGGAGGTTTGAGGAGGTGAGAGGGGTGGGTGGGAGAGAGAAGGAGGTGCAGATGGAGGTGGAGGAGGCGCCTTCTTCGAGGCTCAATGGTTTCTCTGACCCCCTCCCGACCAGGCAGGGGCCGGTGGAAGCGCCTTCGATGCTTGATGCGTTTGCGTCTCCTGCTGCAGCCCCTCCCGTCGATGACGACAAAGCGGCGAGAGAGGCCAAGGCGGCGGAATTGCTGGCGAAGATGAGGGCGAAGAATGTGGGAGGGGCGAACAGTGAGGGTGGTGGTGGTGAAGCAGGGAAGAAGCCGCCTCCGACGCAGTTCAAGGAGCCGGATCCTAATAGTTTGTTGGATAGTTTTGGGTTTTGAGAGGGGGGACGGGGGGGGGGGGGGGGGGTACTTTTTTAGCGAGGCGTCTTTGATAGGTTGGTAGTAGTGGTAATGCGGAAGAGATGGAGGCATCTTGTACGTACTCAGAAGAGTCATGATTTCTCACTGCATAAATGCTCGGCGGTCATAAGACCGGGCCGGATGGGCAACGTCCAATTATGCTCCGTTCCCGTCCCGCTCTCTTCTCTTGCGGCCGTAAGGGCACGACCACGTCAACCCGAGATGCTCCGGTTTGGTCTGCTCAGGTCTGTTGTTATCACGTGGGCTGGCTGGGCTTTGGGGCACAGAAGCTTGTGTTCCTCGGCGGGCCCGCCATGTCCGCCATGTCCGCCATGTCCGCCCTCGTCATCATCATCATAACGAGCGGCCTCCTACTCCTTCGACCGGAATGAGTGTCGACAGTACGACAGTCGTAGTGGGGACAGCCTCGTCCGGCATCGCCGAAGGTCCTCGATGACAGCTCGTGCCGCGCTATGATCACCTGATCATGTGGCGACGGACCATTTCAAGAAGATAGGTCCGGCAGAACGTAGAGCTGATCTTCACGGCCTTTCCGTCCACTCTGCCCATCTGGTCACTCCTGAGACATCATCCCCCACCATGGACCTAGCCAACCTCCCCTACGCCGTCAAGGCCATAGCAGGCCTCACCCTCCTCTTCATCCTCTACCAACTCTACTTCCACCTCACCACCGGCGCCGCCCGCCGCACCCTCCAACGCACCAAAGGCACCCGTCCGGCGCCCTGGATCGCCGGCTTCTCCGACCACGTCTTCGGCTGGGCCCTCTTCCGCGCCAACGTCGCCGCCATCCGGGACCGCTGCATCCTCCGCCTCACCCAGGAGCGCTGCCACGCCACCGCCGCCAACACCTTCCGCATGGTCAACCTCGGCCGCCACGTCCACTTCACCATCGAGCCCGAGAACCTCAAGTGCATCCAGGCCACCGACCACAAGAAGTGGGGTCTGGGCCGCCGGAGGATCGCGGGGTTCACCCCGTTGCTGGGGGCGGGCATCTTCACGACGGATGGCGCGGCGTGGGCCCATTCGCGGGAGATGTTGAGGCCGAATTTCGTGAGGTCCCAGGTCAGGGATCTGGGGGTTCTGGAGGCGCATGTCCGGGCTTTGGTGGACGGGTTGCCGGGGGATGGGAGCGAGGTGGACCTGGGGGGGTGGTTCTTTCGCTTGACGATGGATAGTGCGACTGAGTTTCGTGAGTACTGAGTTTTGTTCTACGAGGTTGTTGTTGAGATGCTGACTTGTGATATCTGGCTCGTAGTCTTCGGAGAGTCTACGCACTCCCTCACTCGCCCCGCCGACTCAGGTTTCGCCACCGCCTTCGGCCGCTCGCAAGACTACATCGGCGAGCTCTCCCGCTACGGCGTCTTCGCCCCGCTGCTGATCAGCAGGCAGAAACGGGCGCAGTTCAACCAAGACCGCGCCTTCGTCCACAACTTCGTCGACACCTACGTCCGCAAAGGCCTCGCCAAACGCCAGCTCCTCCTCTCCCAGGACGAAAAGCCCGGCCCCACCCAACGCTACGTCTTCATCGACGAGCTCGTCCGCCAGACCCCCGACCCCATCCGCATCCGCAGCGAACTCCTCAACATCCTGCTCGCCGGCCGCGACACCACCGCCTCCCTCCTCACCAACCTCTGGTTCGTCCTCTCCCGTCGCCCGGACATCTGGGCCGCCCTGCAGGCCGAGATCGCCCCCCTCGCCCACCAACCCCCGACCTTCGACCAGCTCAAGGACCTCAAGTACCTCAAAGCCCTGCTCAACGAGTCCCTGCGCCTCCACCCCGTCGTCCCCGCCAACTCCCGCGAAGCCCTCGAGGACACCACCCTCCCCGTCGGCGGCGGCCCGGACGGCACATCCCCCATCTTCATCAAGAGCGGCGAAGTCGTCGTCTGGTCCCTCTACGCCATGCACCGACGCCCCGACTACTACGGCCCGGACGCCGAGTCCTTCAAGCCCGAGCGCTGGCTCGACGACCCCGTGACGGGGCAGAAGGGGTTGAGACCCGGGTGGGAATTCTTGCCGTTCAACGGCGGCGCGAGGATCTGTTTGGGACAGCAGTTTGCGTTGACCGAGGCGGCGTACGTGACGCTGCGGTTGGCGCAGGCGTTCGCGAGGGTCGAGGGCAGGGGGAGTGGGGTGTGGACGGAGGGGTTGACGTTGACGTGTGTGAATTTGGAGGGGGCGAGGGTGGGGTTGTGGAGGCGGTGAGGGTCGGGGATGTTGGGCTCGGTTCGTTAGAGAGGGTGAAAATGAGATGCGTGGGGCTTAGCGGATGTAGGGAATCAGGCCTCGACATGTTTTGTTCTTTGGCGTTCTTTATCATAGCTTTGCCGTAATGTTGCAGGCGCTCGTATGTGGAATTGTGTCAGAAGAAGACTCAGCGCCTCCCGGCAGATCGAGTATCCTTCTTTGCTTGCTTCACTTTCAAACGTTGAGCTAAGTCGAGCACTTGCTACTCGCCGGCCACGACACCACAGCCAGGATCTCCTCTACGGCCACCCCCTATTCAACCCAACCATCGCATCCCACAACTCCCGATCCCTCTCCCCCTCCGGCAACGGCACTACACCATCCCTCGTATACCCATCCAACGGCTTCCGATCCACCGCACAGAGCTCACCCCAACCCTCCCATCCATCGACCTCCCTCAGACCCCCAACCTCCCCGGGTAGAACGCCCAACTGGAAGTACGTCCGCACCGCCCGAGCCGTGCACAGCGATAACCCACTGTACGAGCAATGGCCTTCGGAATCCTGATGCAGCACGCCCGCGCCCTCGAACCCGCGGGCCATGGTGAAGGCGTTGGAGAGCGGCGTGACGGGGTCGACGGTGTTCCCGACGAACAGGATGGGGTGGGCGGTTCCGTCGCGGAAGTCCCCGTCGTATCGCCAGTGCGGTCGGGCGTGCCAGGCGGTGCACGGCATCATGATGGACGCCCAGCTGGCGCCGATGAGGCGGCTGGCGGCCGTCAGGCGGTCGGCGTACCGCCGGTATCGCTCGCGGGGTTCGTCGAGGCGGTGGGGCCAGCCGTCCGAGCAGGCTATGGCGGCGTTCGCGCCGGGGGTGGCGCCGCGGAGGCAGGCGGCGCTGTAGGGGCCGTCTTGGAGGCAGGCTTTGCTGAGCGGTTCCCCGAGGGGAGGCTCCTGGGAGCGGGTCCAGGTTCGGAGGGAGGTGCCGTTGCGGTTGCGCAGGTCGTGCAGGATTTGGACGGTCAGGGGGAAGTCGGCGAGGGGCCAGTAGACGATGTCGCGGATGAGTTTCATGAGGTCGGCGTGGGTGACGGCGGTGGGGCCGTAGTGGCCGTCGCTCGCTACGCCGATGGGTTCGTCTTTGAGGTCCTGGATGGTGGCTTGTACGGTCTCGCTGATGGCTGCCGGTCCGTCTTCGTGCCAGAGGGCGCAGTGGTCTTTGCCGCCGTCCCAGCAATGCTCCGCCAGCTTGACGAAGGTGAGGTCGGTGTCGCGCAGATTCGTGTTCCAACCGGCGGCCATGTAGTCGTGGCTATCGGAGACACCGTCTAGAACGGCCCGCTTGATGCGTTTGGGGAACATGGCTGACAGGGTTGCGCCGAGGATGGAGCCGTAGCTGAAGCCCCAGTACTGTACCATCTCCTCGCCTGGGTGGTATGCTGTGCGGTTGATGATGGCCTCCTTATCTGCCTCGGTGAGCGATTTGTCACGAGGAAGTTGACGCTGCACTTCTTGTTCTCGCCATTCGCCGTGACGCTCGAAGATCTCTATGATGTCGCGCGCGACTGGGGCGGTTGACACGTGCTTGCCGATGCCCTGATGGGGTGATAGTCAGTACCTGAGATACCATCCCAGCAGGTTATCCTAGTTGTATGAGTTTGGTGGAGCAGGATGATCGCGGAGATGAACAGGACAGAGATCACGCCGCAGTGATTTCCGGGTAGATAACGAGCACGAATGAGATGTCGGAAGCATACCTGTGCTGTTGCTCTCCTGCTACAGTCATCAGCCCAAGCTCTCTTGCGAGCCCAAATGTAATCGAAAGCTGTATCTGAGCTGTCGATGAAACCGTGCGCATCTTCCTCAATCGCTTGACGGGCGGCCTCCAAGTGATCGGGGGCACACGAGAGGAACGGGGTGGTGTTGTTGACGCCGCGAGGATCAAAGCCGATGATGTCGAAGTTCCTGGCGGTTGCATGATCGGCATCTGGCCCAGCTGACACAATGGTGCGGACATGATGGCCGCCTCGAAGCACTTGATCAACCCCTGAGCCCCCTGGACCTCCGGGATTGAGCACCACGGCGCCGCCATATGTTGGATCGGTGACTGGGACGGTCGCCTCGACTTTGATCAAGGCAAGCTGTACCGTCTGGTTGGCTTCTGCTGAGTCGCCCAGCCAGTCCATGGGCACCTCGAGGCGTGCGCACTGGAAGTCTGTAAAGCATGGCTGCCATTGCAGGGCTTTCTTGGGCACTATCTGCTCCAAAGGTGAGCATGTCTAGGAGGGAGAGGGGGACACTGAATACGATATCATTATGCCGCCTTCAGTGGCCTTTTCAGCTGAGTTGCCCGGTCATCTCTCCCCCGATATACCTATCTCTACGGATGCATACTGCGAGGCACATAGGCTCACCTTATTCCAATCGATCCCGTGTCCTTTCTGTGATCCGCCATAGCTGAATGGAGCCTGATCATGAAGCCATGCCGAAGTCTGGAGAAAAGCGTCTGTAAGACCGCTCCAATGCATGTTCGAGAATGGTTATCGAGAAGTGAGGAACATGGACTTCAAACCAATGTTGCTTGCCTGCCGCGTGCATGAGTCGTTTGATCGTTAGGTCGCCTGGCTGACAATGGCAGATTGTACATATGTTGTAGCGGCTGGCGAAGGATACATCATACATATATAGAGCTGATCGGCGGCGCCAAGCCCGAACCCCAACCCCGATCGACTGCCGATCCCGTGAAGGCTTCAGGTCGACCTTATCATGCTACGACATTGAGAAGCTCTTGGCGGATAACGACGGGGCTGATCAAGGCACAAGCAGCGCGCTCGCGAGTCGGGACAGCGACGTCCAGAAGGCGTACCGGTATCGACCATCTGATCCAATCCTTCCACGGCTAGAAATCCGCATACTAACGTATCACAGCAACGAAGCAGCCAGGAGCGGACTGCCAGAGATCAGGTCATTGCGAGCATCTTTCAGAGTCGTTATAGAGTCATGATCAAGCGTCTCCATCGTCAAACTTTAGGGTGACAATGCACAGTCGCGTAGAACGAGTCGACTAGCCATCAATTGATCGAGCTGCTCTGCATATTGTTGAATGATGAACGCATTGTTGTACATGCCCTGATCTCCTGGAAAGGGCCAGGGCCTCGAGGCGCCTAGAAAATGCTCATACCCGCTGGGAAAAGGCCTCTTTGTCTTCTGCTCGACACAATGCCTTTATCCCAGCTAGCACACGTGCAGCTAGAACATTCGCGAGAGGCGATCTTCAATATGCCGTAGAAGCACATGATGGCACAGACCGCCACCTGGATTCTGCGCATCTTTTTGTCGTTATACACCTTCTTTCCCTATTGGCGTCGATGTGCTGCTTCGTCATCCACCCATTCACTCGAGAAGAAAACCACAAGTTCCTCCAACATCACATGCGAACAGAATACATACATCATAGCGACAGAACATAGCTACTCGAGGACAATTCTCGTCCGACCCGAGCGTTCTGCTGCCACGCGAAATTGACTTGGATCGTTGGCACCACATCTAATACGGACAACGCGACAATTCACTGTTCCACCTCCACTAACACGGGTCGCGACCACTAAGCGCTTACAGCACGACTTGCTCGAACGCATCGCAAGCCTCCAGGATTAAGCTAAAGCACGACAAGCTGCGAGTTGCAAGACGTATGATGGTCGATGCCAACACTGCAGCGACCGGCTCGGCAGTCGAGCAGGGTAGTAGCGAAATGTCTCGCCAGGCCTTCGGTCCAGATCCCGGTGGAGCTGCTGCTCCTACTGCTCACACCAGGGTAGTCGAAGCGGATGCGGAAGAGGGGGAGAGTGCCATCAAGCTGCTGGAGGATAGGTGGAATAGCGACTCGGGGGTTTTGACCCACGACTTTTCTGCTCCCAACCAAGTCGAGACATCGATCAGCGACTCTCCAACAGGGTCTACTCGTGACTTGAGTGATATGACGGCGTCAACTCTCTTCAACATTCACCGTGAGGCGCCTTCCTCAATCATGGATCCCTCACGTGGTACCGCGAGCGCAACTCTTTCTCTGCTAGACGACATCTCTAACAAGCTAAGCGAGATCTCTGTCAAGAGCATCATACCGAAGAAGACACTGCTCGACGTAGTCGAAGCGGTAGCGAAAGACTTCATCGCTGAACACCCTAATCGCTTCACGGTGGAGGACGACGCCGACGAAGACAGCATCAACGTACCCAAGGCTAAACCAAGGACAATCTCCGTGACACAGTCGTTGCGGATGACACCACTCCTACCCTGGTCTTACTTGGAATCGACCGTGTCAGGAAATACATGAGACTTTGGGCGATGGAACGGACAAGCAACACCGATGAACTTGTCATGAATTCTACGCCGACCAAGGGACCTTCATCTGTCTCAAAGACGGCGCGTAAGCGCAATGCTGCAGATATATCCATTCCAGAGTCTTCATCCTCCTTGGACGATGCACTTCAACCCAAGAAGAAGAAGACTCGACGGGCAGCAGCTGCTGGTGCGGGTCCCAGGCCGTGGTCGCTGGCTGAAGACCTCCAAATTATTCGCATGAAGGCAGACAGCAAGGATTGGAATGAGCAAAGCGCCAGCGATAGCATCACCGCACATCGGCAGAAGATTTTCGATTTATGGCGTCGGTCAATGGGCCTTCCTTTTGAGCGCACGTGGGACGCAATGGAGCAACATCTCAACAAGCTTACAAAGAGAGACAAAATAGCCGCCTCGCAGCTTGAGAAGCAGCTTGGTGTTCAAGCTGGCGAGGAGATAACGAAGGCTATCGTTGACAAGCATCCTGCGACCACGAGCTCGAAGAACAATTCTCCAATCTCGTCGATGACTCCTGAGGAGAACAAGAAGACTGATTAGGAGGATGGGGCTCAGGTGGCTGCCACGTCTCATGAGTTTGGATACGTCGGGTGAAGAAGAGGCGTTGAGAAAGGCAGAAAGCGGAGATTAAAGCAGACGATGCGTAACATGGGAGGGTTTGGAAGTGCGTATCGCTGAGGCGAAGGCGAAGGTGATGGAGCGCGACACGGACAAGGAGGGCATAGAGTCTCATGCTTCAGTCTAGGCGCAGGCGACACAGTGGCTTGAATAGCAGATAGACGCGCTGATCATGATGTCTGCTCCCAGAGAGGACGAGTATGACTGTGGGTTGTATGAACAGCGCAGTCGATTCTATGATATAGATGTACAATAATGCTACAACTTGAGGGGCTGAAGGCGTCAGGATTCTACACTTGAATCGGTGAGTAGTATTTCAGATTTCAGACCTATGCGTCTCGAAAATCATTTCATGTCAAGCCAGGGACGAATCATGCTACGAGTCGATGTCCAAGCGAGCCTCTACCAAGATGGTGACTATGTCTCTTTCTTTTCCGAGCCACGAACCACGCGTCCACATTCTCACAAACGCGGGATCTGCGCTCCTTCCTAAAACGCGAGATTCACGTCCGTGCATTGGCGGCAACGTCCGTGTGAGCAAACTTTCGGGAAGCAAAGGACTTCGTCTGGACACAAACATCCGCACTCCCATTAACATTGTCATGCATCCTTCGCTACGCAGCTCCTAATTATCCAACATGGCTCCTATTAGCAAAGCTTCGCAAGATCGAAGGGACCGAGTCAATCAAATCCTTAAGCGACACGGATACAAACCATCGCAGCCACTTGAAGATGTCAGTAGCCTGACTCGAACGTGCATCTTTGGGACTCATGCTAACAGGCAGCAGATGACCAGCGTGGCTTCGGCCGCGGCTATGGCGAAACGTGATGGTAAGACGACAAAAGACGTCCAGCAAGCGCAGGATCCGGTCAGGTCCCTTGCGACATCTGTCGAGTGCGAGATCCTGCGCGTGTTTGAGATGTACCCGCAACACTTTGGTACCGTCAACGTAGTCGCAGACACGCTGAAGCATATCCTCGAGGCCATCGCTGAGCTGCGCGAACTGGGGAACGTGCTCGTCAAGCTCTTTGTCCATGCCGTGAGCCAAGTCGTGGTCAGCAGAGGGACCATCGGCCAAGTGTTCGCGGTACAGAACTTGCGTCTCAAGATCTGCGACACCGTGTCGAGTATCATCGAGCGTCAGCAGTGGGAGAAAGTCATCATCCTGGCAGGCAGCACGGCCCCACGCGCTCTCATCAGGAGAAAGGAGGACATCAACGTCTTCGAAGCGATTCTGACAGGACTGCGTGGCGTCGTGCGGAAGCTGGACGGCTTCTTGCATGATGCCAGCAACTACGGTCTGTCTCCTTTCAAATCGCCGAGTGCTATGGAAGCGATGCTGAAGAAAGGTATGGCTGCTCATGAGAAAGCTTGGAATAGCACGTGGCACTACCATAGAGGGCTTGACCACCAGGATGGGGATGCTGCGCCGTCTTCCGAGTCACGCAGCCAGTCGCTCGACGGCCCGTTGCTCGAGGCACCGGCACATCTAGCTCCGCCACCAACGGAACTAGTCAGCAAGAAGCGCAAAGCAATGCCGCCACCAGCACAGAACCCGCAAGGCTCGCTGGACTCAACAACCATGCCGCCACCCAAGAAGCCTCGCAGGCTCTTCCAAGGTGGTGGCGTCAAGTGGACAGATGCCGAGACTCTGGCGCTTCTCAAGCTCTGGAACAGCGAAGAGTACCAGAAGTCTGGAGCGGCTGCCCGCGCTGCTCTACACAAGCAGTGGACCGACGAGAACGAGCCGGCGCAGGGCAAAAATCGTAGCGGGGACGCCATTGGCCAGCATATGAAGAAGCTGAAGGGTGATGGGGTCACGATCGAGTCTCTGGAAGCGAAGCTCGCAGCTGCGAAGACTTCTGGCGCCATGACTGGGTTGCAGAATGCTGCGAGATCCGGCGTTCCCAACCCTGATCGCTCGAACCAACACGATGCCCGTGTCATCCCGGACAGTCAGGAGGAAGAAGGTCCGGCGGAAGTCATGCGTGAGAAGACAAAGTCGGTCATGGGTGGGGACGCCTAGCTATGGCTTCATATGCGTCTCAAGCTGTCTATGCCGAAGCTCGCGGCAAGAGCGGACATCATCGTTCAAGCGATTCAACACTACTCGCGACGCCCCGGGCTGTCGTCGTCAACGAGAAACATTTCAAGATCATGACGTCGAGGAGCGCTGCAGCAGGGTAATGCGTACATCAGTCCGATGCTGCTTAGGGAGCGCAAGATGTCGCGAAGGCACGACCATGTTGAGTATACAAGATTCTTCTACACAGATGTTCTATGGTCGTTGGAGCGTCCAGTAGTCTTGGATAAGAACCATTTTCATGAAGCGTTTTACAACACAAGTCTCAAGATGTGACAATGCTTTGTCGAGTTCCTTGATTGTGCTTACTGGTCATTTCACTTTCTGCATAACTGCTATGGACCTCGTGAGCTGCTTGCCCACTCTCCTGGCGCATTTATGTCGATGGTCTGATCGAGTGGTGCGAGATGGAAAGACCAAATCTCGTCGCTATATCCAGTGTAGGCCAAATTCATGCCAACATTGCCAAGTAACCCTGCTACTTTGCTCACTCTTCACCTTCGGAAGAAGCCGGTCATGTAAGCTTGTCCTACCAGGCCATTCTGTCCGCGTTGATCAAGACTGTCCAATCGAGCATCGAGACAAACCCCCATCTCCTGGCTGACATGACAGCAGCGTTTCCCTTCCATCTTCTCCGTCATTTCATCCCGTTGTCTGGTGCATTGCTTTCCGAGGGAGGCAGATGCGGCACTGACAACGGAAACGCACCTGACCATGGTCAACGTGTCAGTCAATGCTTTGCAGCAGGATCAGCGTTCTCATCTACTCACCAAATGCTCCCTCGGTTGTAGCACTTGCTGATTGCGCTTCAGCCTCTCTGATTGCGAGGTCGCGTTGGTGCGCCCAGTCGCGAGCCAATTGCTCGAGTCCGTCACCGTATAGGGCAAAGATGAATGGGAACTTTTCGCTCGGCTCTGCATTCTCCATCCTCTCGAAGACTAGAACCACACCTCCAAGCACTGCGCCCTAGGCGCTAGTGTTGCCGCCTGTTTCGAGAGTGCGCTGAGTGATCGCATCGATTGCAGTGTGGGCGTTTTCGGTGCCTCGGTCATGCGCGGATTTGAGTGCCTGGTATATAATGTCGCATATAGATGCATCGCTTATGCCTCGCACTGCCGCTTGATGGCTTATGTGGTTGCAACCATCCTCGAGCACGGTGCTCGGTAGGTTATATCGCTCCGAGCGAGGCATATCTATATACATGTTAGGCTGTGCACAATGTAAGAGAGAGAGCTGCGGTTGACATACTCAGCGTTCGTGATCGTTCAAATAGCTTGTCTGTGCGCTTGCTGCTCATAAAGAGAGAAGGGGAACGATCTGGTAAAGCGACAAACGAACCGTTGGTCTAAGCGGCTGATAAAAGTGGGTCCCAATCTTCTGCTTTCACCCCGGCACCCAAACATTCACGGAATCTCTCAGAAAGCGCCTTGTTGCAAGCCGAGCAAACGCAAAGCACATTGTACCCGATCGAGTGTGCGTGGACAACTGGACGCATCTGTGTACATGACTAGAGCCCGGAGGGGAAGCGGAAAGGACGGAACATATCACCCGTACTCACATGCGATCATGATACTGCCAAATTTGAACTCATGCATAACTCAGCATGCCACCTCCGAGTAGATGAGAAGCTCATTGGCATTGAGATGCTGCGACTGAAAGCGCTCCCTTATGTTCACGAGGCGTGGATCCCAGCATGTCACCAAAGATCACCTCAGACAGACTAGCAGCTCCAGATCTATCTTTTTTGAGCGCATCAGACCAATACTGCTGGCCCGCCTCGTCCATCTTGGTAGAATCTGCCATGCCCGCCGAACACCTCGACCGGGAACGAACCGTCGCATGCGCGCATCCAGCGACATCATCATTGGTAGCCAGGTGGATATTTGATCTCGAACATCCTGGGCTATCATTTTGAAATTACATGAGACGATATTTGCATCTTCGTGGCTATTTGACTGCGTGCACTGCGAGGTCTGAAGTCGGCTTTGGCATAGAGTGGCCTGTGCGCGCGCAGCAACTTCTGAACAACGTTTTCAGCAGCGTGAAGCTACTACACACACACACTCACTACTGGGCTTTTGGCGATTCATCAAGTCCAGGCATCTCTCGGCGAGATGCTATGAAAACGAACTATTATTTCTCATTACTCATACAAAGCTGCTCGCGACCATTCCTACCCTTCTCGCGACCTGTTCTCTAAGCGCACTCCAATCAACCCCCACAGCTGACCCAGCTGAATGGGTCTGCGCATTCAATCGTTGCTACCAGAAGTCAGCGTTGGCCCTGCTCTGTAAAGCAGTAAGCTTCCGCCAGACGCTCTCAGCCATCCTGCGGCCTCTGTCGTACATAATGTCTCCGGTCTCTCCACTGACGATGGGCTTATCGGCAAAGGATTCATTTGCTGCGTTAGCACATTCTTGCAAAGTAGCTTAGTGGCGGCACATCATATTCACAATTGAGCTGGCAGCATATTCCTCCCGATCCTCGCACTACCGGCTGACTTGCCTCCAATCTCATGACATTGCTTGCTGGGACTATCAGGACTGGGAACTCATGCTTGACCCTCCGAAGGACAGATCTTGGTCTGGAAGATCCGGACTCGACTCCGGAGAGCATTGATCAGCTCCGTCAGAGTCCAGCATCTCGAGCAGACTCGAGACATGATGGTGTTGAGATTTAGCACCAACCTTTGCCAATCGACACTAGCTGTGCTTGACCTGCAGACGGTATGGGCCATTCTCTCCGACGTGTCGGGTTTCCAACCTCTAAAAGAAGCCAAATGGTCTTCGATTTCTTTGGCTTCTTTTGCAACGGTGTCAGCGATGCGTTGCTCACGGGGGCGCATTCATTTTCCAAATTGTATCTGCAACGCTCGAGTGCTGCTGCTGCTTGGCCTTGCTCAGAGTGTGCCAAGCTAGTCAAAGCACTGGCCCTCCTGATAGAGAGTTGTATAGATACAGTGTAATGCGCTGCTCCCACTCTATTGACAACTACGCAGAGATATATCGAGTGTGGTGATCACGTTTCCAAAATTTGACTGTAACGTATTACTACTAACAACAGGCGCACCTCTCGACCTGCTTTCTCAACTAGCGAGTAGGAGAGGGTCGTATTCACAGCAGAGTCCTGGTCTAAGCAACGTTTTGTCCACGTCGTCAAAGCGGCTTAATCACTGTTCCAGCGCACAAATCTGATCACAAAGCGCTCCTTCCTAAATGAGCATAGCGTGGTTGCTTGTAGCAAGCAAATACCGATAGTGAAAAGGTAGACATCAGTCGTGCGGGAACTTCTTCTCGATATATCGATTCAGCTCTGCAGTAGTACATCTTAGCATTCCTCTTACTGGCAGCCAAGAGCTAATTTGTGAATACAGTCCTACGCTCGCTTGTGACAGTCGGCACGGGCCACAGCCACGATTGAACCCGCTGCGCTCAGACTTCTATCTACCAATCCTCCAAGACTTTCAACCGAACCTTTCCACCTGTCGTCAACGCCTACGCGTTGCTACACTAAGCAACAGTCAAGAATACCACAGCAATCCACGTATATCGCAGCACGATAGGTACCGATATTTGCTCTCTCTATGCCTCATGCGCGTTACTGATGCACCATAGATCGTCACCAAAGGTTCAACACCGACAAGATGCGCACCAAGCGCGCCGTCCTCCCACTGCGTTATCGCTACACGGGCAAATCGAAGCATCTGGTGCCCCCACCATACTCCAACATGCCACCAGCACCAAAATGGCAGCTCAGCAAGTGGTACGATGAGCTCACCACAGCCGAGTGGGCCGCTGGCAAGAAGAACACCGACGATAAGAAGCGTCGCCGCGGCAACGAAGAACTCGCCATCTCTTCGAAGAAGCCGCGAACCGAAGAGCCCGACACAACGCAGGACTCGGACAACCTCGCCCTCGCTATTGACGCTGTCGAAGCCAGCAGTTCAGCTTCCTCCGAAGAGCTGCCCCAAGAGAACCCAACCTGCAAGAATAGCATTCCCAACTTTCGAAACCCCAAGTGGTCAACGGCGGAAAAGCTCAAGCTATTCAAGGCGGCGGAAGGCAAGGCCATCGTGGCCGATCGCGAGGAGGTCATGGCGAGTTACCGTGCAGCTGGCGGCGCGCGCGAGTTCGTTGCGTGCAAGAAGGCTTACGCGCGGTTCACGAAGAAGGGCAACACGGTCGAGAGCCTGGAGGCGGAGCTTGCGCTGGAGACGGATGGGAAGAAGGAGGAGGGCGGGGAAGAATAGCGTTATGTGGATGAACAGTTGTGGCCATGGTGATCTTGCGTCGTGTCGAGACAGGGATGCGGATCATCTCTGCAAAGCGGCATGAAGGCTAGATGTGCCTAGTGGCTGTTCCTTGCATCCAAGAAGCCTTGTGTGTTGGGTGAAGATAGACGGGGTTTTGCACCTCGTTGCTGAATATGATTCGTGACAATGGCAATCCAGGCTCACTCGCACAGCTGTGTGCCATGATCGTCCTGAACGTCTTCATATCCAGCACAGATATGACGAGACATGGGAACCGAGCATGAGTCTCGAATCAAGCACCAGTATCGGCGCAATGCCTGGTCCTGTCATAGATCCCTGACAAGATATGCTCTTGAGGCGCATACTAAGACTCAGTGATCTGGCAATCAATCAGCTGACAGGCTGACGTGGATGACGGCTTGCTGCTACGACTAACAGCTTTCCGATGAGGTTGATTACTGCTTGACGCAACATACTCATTTGACGCCGTCAAAGACCAGATAGCGACGAGTAAGTCTGGGAGCACGGTTCTGTGCGGTGACCAGGCCAGTAATTGATGGGTTGACGCAAACATCGATTTGACGACTCAGCCATAGGTACCATGAACATCACTGCTCTCAAAAGCTCTCCCCCTCTCGTCGACAGCCCAGGACGTTTCGGGTCCAGCGTCAAGCAGTGATGATTGGACTCGGTCGGGGGCGCAACTTGCATGCCGATTCTGATACGTTACCCGTCGAAGGTATCTCCTCTCCTCCTTCACCGCCGCGGCCGTCATCTTCTGCACGATCTCGCAATGAATATGTTCTGACCTGGATCTGCCCTTGAGCCGATCGATGAATGCAAGGGAGGCGGACTGACGGGCATGGGTTGCTCACCATCAGTCTCACGCCGAGTGGTACTGTGGGAGACGATCTTAGGGAGTCAGACTAGATTGCAAATTTTGCTGTCTCGGCCTGAGGAGGTGGGAGGGAGGGCACGATGATGGCTCACCGTCGAGGGTGGTGCTACGCATCCTGAGTGCGGAGAGTAGAGCGGACACTGTCACACGACCATCGCAATGGAATAACGGCATTGAGCACGGCAGTGGTGGGAGATGAGGTGAGAAGAGACGAGACGGGTCAGTGATTGGGACCCTTCGATATACATCAATGTATTACTCAATATGGTAGCGAAGTAGATTTTTTGATGAATCAAATCCATTAATGACCTTCGAATTCTACCCCACACAGGATGACGCGGGTGGAGATCGGGAATAGTTCGGGACAACAAGACGCGGTGCGCGTCTTCCCACCTCCACCGCGACTTGATGTTTGACACGATACGGGCAGGACAGAGGCTGAGCCAGGACTACACCACCCACACATCTGGAAACATACTTACATGTATCCCACGTGATCGATCGAGGACATGTACCTGCCGCGCGGGCAGATCGCGTCGCTGTACTCGCACCTCGTCGCCGCCACCACCCCGAGCAGCGCCCCGATCCTGATCCTCACCAGCCTCACCGTCGACGCCCTGTGCGCCGTGCGCATCCTCACCGCCCTCCTGAAACGCGACTTTCTTCCACACACCGTCGTCCCGGTCAGCGGATATGCCGAACTGCAAGACGCCGGCGAGCGACTGGTGCAGAGCCTGAGGCGCGACCGAGGCGGTGCGGGCGGGACCGTGGTGTGTGTGGGCTGTGGAGGTGGTGTAGATGTCGCTGAGGTGTTGTGGGGCGACGTCGCCGAGGATGCGCCTGCCGCGGATGGACACGGCGTGGCGGTGTGGGTGCTGGACGCGCGACGCCCGTGGAATCTGGAGAACGTGTTTGGCGGTGCGGAGGCCGGGCAGCGCGGGGTGAAGGAGGGCCGGCTGCTGTCGACCTACACCCCGCGCACCGGTGGCGTCATCGTGTGGGACGAGGGTGACATCGAGGAGGAGATGGCGGCCGAGCGTGAGGCCTACTTTGCGCTGAGGGAGATGCCGGACATCACCGACGAAGACTTGGCGTTGAGCGCGGAGACGCAGGAAGACGAAGGTGCGGAAGACGATGAGGCGGGTGCCGAGGACGAGGCGGTCAGCAGCAGCAGCAGCCGCCAGCAGAGCGGACGGAAGCGCAAGGCGTCGTCGGAACTCTCCGACGCCGACGATGACGCCGATGATGAGAACGAGAACGAGAGACCACGGCAGCGGCGGAGAAGCAATCGGTCCACCCCTATCCCGAGCTCGCCGGGTGGACGGCCTCTCTCCTTTCAAATCCCATCGTCACAGCAGGGCGATGTTCTGGACGCCATCATGCCCTCCTCGCCACCCGCACCCAAACCCCTCTCCTTACGCCAGCAGAAGAAGCAGCTGCTGAAGATGCGGAGAAAGCACGAGGCCACCCTGCAGAGATACTACGACGCGGGATCCTGGACGGGCGAGCCGGTCTCGAGCATGCTGTACAGCTTGGCCTCGGAGCTCGGTCGTGAAGACAACGAGCTTCTGTGGCTGGCCATTGTCGGGGTAGAGAGTGTCGCCATGTCTCCTTTCACCGCTGCGCAAGCCAACAAGCCCAGGTTAGCTGACGGCAGTAAACGAGTCAACCGACTGGAGTTGGTCAAGGAGGTCTTGCGAGATGAAGTGCGCCGTCTGAACCCGCCCCAGATCGAGAATGGCAGAACACCACACACCGACCCAGATGGCATCCCCACTCACGCTCGCTCACCCACCGACAGCAGTATTCGACTGTCACCCGAACCACGCTTTCTCCTGATTCGACATTGGAGTCTGTACGACAGCATGATGCACTCGCCCTACCTCGCCACTCGCCTGCACGTCTGGGGCGAGCAAGGTCGAAAGCGACTGCACAAGCTGCTGGCCAAAATGGGCATCTCGCTCGCCGAAGCAGGCAAAGGCTATCTACATCTCGACATGGAGATTAAACAGACCCTCAACAAGCGCTTGGTCAAATATGCCGAGCAATACAACCTCAACGGCCTCGTACCATCAGCGGAAGAGTCGAATCGTCTGTCAAGCAAAGGCGGCTGGGGCTTCGTGCGATCCTGGGGATGGCGAGGCACATTGAGCGCCGTTGATGAAGCGACCATCGTTTCCGCCATTCTAGAAGTGGGCGCCGAGACCAATAGCTTCGATACGACCCTCGGCCGCTGGGACAACAGCAAACAGCACACCTACAACTCTCGCATGCACCGTCCGAGCCTACCTTCCCCCCCTCACTCCTCAGACTCCGGCCTCGATGAGCAGACCGCTACGACGAACGAAGCCCCCGACTGGACCACACGCCGCTTCTTCGCAGCCTTCGACGCCCTCGCTCCCTCCACAAGCAAAAGCACTCACGCAGGTCTCTCAACACTACTCCACCACATCCCTACCGCGCAGACACTCGCGCGAGCCATTCTCCGCACAGGCTCAGCGCTGATCAGCAAGAAACAAATCCGCCACCTCCACGCCTTCCGCATGGCGGTCGTCAAAGAAGGACCAGACGTACCACTATTCACACATCCCGGCGCCCTCGTCAAACTCGCCGCTTGGATCGCAGAAGCCGTCTCCGTACTAGAAGCCGAAAAGGGCCACAAAGTCGGCAGGAAAGGCGACGACGCACTCGTCGTCAGCGCCCTCGACGAAGGCCGATCCGTCTACGTCGTCGTCGGCCTCGGCGCCGGTGGCGTAGGTGCAGGCCACGTCCGAAGCAAAGCCGAGCTCAAAGAGCGCGAAGAGCGCAAAAAGCAGCGCGCTGAAGCCAAAGCCGCCAAAGCCGCCGCCAAAGCCCGCAAGCGCGACGAACGACGCCAATTCCGCCGAGAACTCCTCGCCGCGAACGGCGACCTCGAATCGGACGACTCCGCCGCAGAAGAAAGCGACGCCACGGAAAGCTCCGCCTCCTCTTCTTCTGCCTCCTCCTCTGATTCCGACTCTTCCTTCACCGACGACGAAACCCCCGCCCTCCGGCGCAAGAAGTCCCGCGGCAAGAACCGTTTCGGGCCGGCATTCCAGGAGGTCGTCGAGGAGACGGGCGCGCGCGTCCGCATCGACAGCTTCGAGCATTGCGTCGTCGAGGTGCGCAAGGAGGATCTGAGCGGGTTCATGGAGGCGTTGAGTGGCAAGGCCGTCGTGGGGTAGGTGTGCTGCTTCGCTGTGGTGGGTTGAGAGAGTAGAGGTTTCATGACGGGATGACGGTTTGTGGTTGGGTGGTAAGGATGGATGGATGTATGAGGGGGGTTTGTTGATGCTTCGCTGCTTCGCTGCTTTTGCGTATTGTTCGTTCGGGGGAGCGTAGGTATAGGTATTTCAGGATCCATGGCGTCGAGTTCGGCAGGGACGTCGTGTCACAAGGTGCCCTTGGGTAGGTATGTATCGAGAGCAGGAAGACAGTCCAGACATGCCAGCATGACTCTCTCACATGGAAGGTATCGACACACCGGTCCCAGACTACCAGCGAAATGAATTGAGAAAAAGAAATTCAAAAAGGTGACGGGAGTACATACAGCGCGCTTCGAAAAAAGAAAAAATCTACCATGTGTACATGCATGCATACACACATACATACATCCTCTGTCCCACACGAACAAAAAAATGACCATGCCATGTCATCACCAGACATGCGTCGCCTCCCAAAGAGACACCCGCCGAGCCACCGTCCGCGCTAAAACGCTATCACAGACTCAAAATGTAATATGTCCCGTCCTTACTCCGCCGGTGGCGTGACCGCAATCTGCGTCTTGCTCGCCGTCCTGCGACTCCAGAACCAGCCGCCCCCACCACCAGCACCTGCTCCCGCCCCGGCCCCCGCCCCCATGCCCGCAATCTTCCCCACCCTCGCGTCTGATTCCGAAGGCGTGACGGGCGTCGCGAGATCGCTGACGTTGCTCAGAGACCGGTTATCCGAGTCGTACGCGGCAGGGGTGTTGGGGAAGCTCATCGCCGCCTCGCTCGCGCCGCCGCTGCTGCTGGAGACGAGGAAGAGCTTGGCGGCGGCTTCGGCTTTGGCGACGGCCTCCGCGCGGGCGGCCTCGGCCGCGGCGTACGCCTGGCTCGCTTCGAGTCGGGCGGTCTCGGCGGCGGTGCGCGAGGTCTCGATTTCGGCCCGGAGCTGCGCGAGCGCCACGTCGTGTTTGCGGGTCTGCAGGGTCAGGGAGCGCCTCATCTCGTCGACTTCCTGCCGGGCTTGCGCTTCGGCGGTCTTGGCGTTGACGAGCTCGAGTAAGAGGGCTTCGTCGGGCACGACTTCGTGCTGTGGCGTTGCGAAGACTTCTTTCGTCGCGAGGCTGCTGGTCCTTGCGTGCCATGCCGGGCCCGCAGGCGGGACTAGACGGGGTGACTGAGCCGGAGGCGCCGTATGGGCAGGCGAAGCCGAGTCAGGAGTTGGCTGGTCGCTCGTTACCTCCTCTTGGGTGTCGTCCTGCTCGAGATCTGGCGACGTGCTTGTGATGGTTAGTGTGGAAGCAGGTCGTTCGGTCTGGATGGCGGGAATGGGTTGTCCGGTCTTGATGCTTCGCAGACTCTGCACACTGCTGGCCGAGTCTCTCCTGCCCAGCTTAAGTTCCCTCAGGCCTGAGCCACCAATCATGCTGACCGGTGCGCTGACAATGCTGGCTTTCCGCGCCAAGCTCACGCCCTCCGCAGGCGATCCGCTGCTAGCTCGTCTGCTTGCGAGGCTGGGTCGTGGCTGGTCCATGCTTTCTGTCCTCTGCAACATGTCACGATTCTTTCGGTCGATGCTTCGTGCTTCAGCTTTGAGCTCAGAGATGGTGTGCTCAAGCTTCTGTCGCGCTTTAAATTCTTCGTTGACGCGAATACGTAGCTCTTGCACCTCGGAACGCAGATCCTCGGACTCGGACGTGAAGGCGGCAACGGCACTCTCTGCAGTTTCTAACCGTGCTGTCAAGTCCCGACAACTGTTCTCCGAGGCCACCAGCTGTTCTCGTGTCCTCGCAAGTGTGCTTCTCAGCTGCGCCTTGGTCTCGAAGCTGGCCGAATATCTTGCATTGGTGTTCAATCGTTCGTGAACCCTGCTGATCAGTTCATTGACTTCCTGCCTTTCCTGCTGACCTTGCGGCTTAACTATCATGCTCCTTGGCCTTTGCTTGACCTCAGCTTCATCTGGTCCGTCGCTTGACTTTGGAGGAGGTGGCAAAGTCCTCCTCCGATCTGCCTTCAAGCTGACACCCCCCTCCGGTTCACCTTGAGCCTCGACTTCCTCTGCAGAATCCCCCTTCCGCAAGTGCTTCACGAGCAGTCGGACCACTCTATGATCGTCGCTCCGTTCTTCACGCTCCTTTTGCAGCATGGCTGCCAATTGCTGATGTTCTCTCTGCAGCTCCGACAGGGCCGTAAGCAGGTCTTCGATCTGCCCATGCATATCGCGCTCCTCCTTGCGAAGACCAGGTATTCCGTGTCCGGTGGACATCGACACGGTGCGTAGAGAATCCGCATGCTTGCCAGACTTGAGAGACATGGTGTCCGCCTGGCTCTCCCGTGAGACATCATGCGTGTCAGCATCTGTAGGTGCAGTGCTAGCCATGCTGACGGTACCACTACCCGAAGATCCGTCACTGCCGTTGAGCGTGCTGATACTTTGCTTACTGCCCGTACGGCGGAGAAAGCTGTGTGGGCGTGGTCCATCCTTCTCGGCGCTGTGAGGACTGAGAGTGCTCGTGCTCTTCGAAGCGCTGTGGCTTGGTGCCCATAATCTGCCCAAAAATCTGCTTGCTGCAGCCTGGACGTCGGGTAAAAAGCCAGCCTTCTCACCAATAATCTCGGTAGACTGGTTCTCAAACTCCTTCTCCAGCTCCGCAAGGCGTGCATGCGTGATCAGGCCACCTAAACTTGTGAAGTCGTCGACCAGAGCATCTGCATCACAGCCATACGAGTCCCAAATTGCTCGGCCAAGGAGCAATGACATGACCTCTTCGAATTCCGTGGCTGCCAGCATCTTCTCCTCATTACGCCTCATCAGGGCAAGTGCGACCCGCATCACCGTTTCGTTCGCACCTTCGGCAAAGACGACATCGTAGATCCGAAACAACAGCGGCAGTGGGCATGATACAGCAAAGCACGACAAGAACCATTGTGAGAGGTACGCCGGCTCGATGCCCATTTCCGCCAGATGGGCCGAGAGGTCCGGCTGATGTTGCTTCATGAGGCTGCTGAACTGGAAAATACGCATGTGCAAGCCGCTCAGACTGGGCAGAAACGATGCTCGTAGGCTGTAGTGGTCCATCAAGCGCACCAGCACGCAAAATGCATCACGCTCGCCCATGTTCATCAGAAGCGGTCCTACCAGAAACCCAAGTCCTTGGCAGTAGCCAATATCTTTATCATGTAGCGAGAAGCAATTGAGAACACGCCCAAGCATCTTCTGACCCTCGCCTTCTGCGTCTCTGAAGAGCTCCACACCAGGAAAAGAGCGTCCCACGTCCTTGTTAATGATGCCTTCGTACGGACTCTTTTCATCCAGCAGATTCTCGAATGCTCGCTCCAAATTTCGATCGCGTGCTCCCGCCATTGAGGTCCAAACGACGCCACGAAGCGGAGGTGGTATTCCTGATCGTATCTTAGTTGTAGTCAGAGTGGGCAGCCTGGTGGCCGTCGAAGGGTAGTCCTGTACAAGCGCCGCCCAGAACTCCAGCTCGGTCATCGGTGGTGGCTCGGAAATCGTGTCCAGCTCAGCAGAAACAGCCAGGCTGTACCGTATGCTCGGCGCATTCCTGTCTTGTACCAGCTTCTTCAAGTGTCCCATACTGGGCGGCCGGGACTCGCTCCTCCCACGACTGACGCTCTTGGACTTTTCGAATGCCGAGATCTTGGCATTCTCCTGCTCCAGTCTTGCGAGCAGGAAGGCCGTGCTCTCGTCTTCCTGGCCGTCTGGGATTTCTTTATCTTCCTTCTCTTGAGCCTCTATCTTCTCCAGCTGCAGCCAGTCGACCTGCTCCTCACCCGAGTATCCTGAAGCTCTATCGGATGAATTGAGGCTGGCGCCTCGTGTAGGGAAGTTCAGCGTGCTCTCGCTTCTCATGCTCGTCGCCGACTCCCTGCCACTGGCCTCCTCTTCCCAATTCGGCTCCTGGTCGTATCCGCGCTCTTCATATGGTGTGATGGGCGTGTCTAGAGGCAGATCTTTCGTCGTGTCAAACAGCGTACTCTGCCTCTCCAGTTCGGGCCGAGGAGGCCAGGCGTTCTGCAGGATCTCCAAGCTCGACGGTTTCCGCATGTGCCTGCTCTGCCGCACCTTGGGCGTGGCCAGCACGTCCTTGACGACATCAGGCGACAGATTCTCATAGTCCATGCTCGTGTCGGACAATGCGATCGACGCCATCGAGTCTCGCACATCCGGGAAGGCTGCGGCTTCGGCAGGTGTGATGGGTGACACTGGCCTGGAGCGAACCTCTGTGCTGCCTTTCACGTGCTCCGAGGAAGGCTGGTCCTCGATGACCGGCGTTTCAAGGATCGGCGTGTCCAGCTCTTCCAAGGTCGGCGTCTCCTGGTCGTCCTGCTGCGAGGCAATGCTTGGCGACGAAGTGAACTGGTCAGTCAGCGACGCCGTCTCCATACTCATCTCGGCCATGATGTTGACGAGAAGGGGTGGTTCGGGTGGTGCTGCGCGAGACCGTCCCAGCGGTACATGTACTCTCGATATGCACTTCTGGCTCTACCGCACGTTTTGCGCTACCACACTCGACTCCCTTGCATCTCCTGGACAGGCGCGACTATCAGTAGCAACTGGTAAGGACTGTGGTGTTCAAACATGTACACAATGTTGGTCGCTCACGAACAAAGACGACTGGATGCTTCTGTCCCCAGACAAGAGATGGTGATCATCTCGCTCTCCTGAGACTGCATTGGTCGAGAATGCACCAACCCACCCCTGTCCCTCTGCGCACTTTCCCCTGAGCGGACTCAGCCGGCGCCGTTGGCGATGCGTGATCCCTGAACCTTGTGGTATCGCGTGCCTTCACGCGTTGAATGCTCCGACGGTACATGTGATAAGTACCTCACGTGCTCGCCACGATTTTCCGTATCATACTGCACCACTTGGCCTGTACACTCACAGAGCCACAATACATGTACATATCACTTGTGCCGAGCCTTGATGGTGCCCGTTAGGCCAGACGTGGAAGAACAATATTGGCGCAGATTAATTGGATTTCGGACCTTGCTCTTGGCCGAAGCTGCCGATGTCAGCCTTTTGCGAGATTTCTGCAAGACTAACCAGCAGGGCTCAAGGTGATGGGCATTTCTCAGCCGTGCTAGAGATGGCATGGAGATGTCTAGAAAAATCACTGATCTATATGCGTACCGATGGTCCACAGTTGATTACGAATGTCCTGCAAAACACGTCTGACAGTCATAGCGACATTCCTCTTGGTCCTCAAACATGCTCGTCTTGCTGTGCAAATGATCGAAGGGATCGTACCTTATCTTATGTTACAGCTACATCTGCACATACCACCATCCCCGACTGAACCTCGACTTAGCTGCGTTGTCGCCCTGGTGTATCAGTACCTCTTCCTTACTTGGTCCCATGCACATTGCAGTCTGCCCCGGTCTTGGCGAGGCTTTACCGGATGATACTGCAATGAAGTCAAAGCCGAGTCACAGACTGGGGCGACCCCGGTTCGTTCGAGTAGTGGAGGGACATTCTGCAACTCCGTGTTCGTGCTCATCCATTTCTGTCGAAGCGACTCGAAGGCGGGGATTGCAACGACCGGGACAGCAATGACTACGGAGGTATTTGTAAGGCCACTTCCCAAGTCAAAGCGTTACAGGACGATCAGATGTGGCGTGGATGTTCACAGCGTGGGCTTGCCTCGGTTGGAGCCAATGTCTGCAAGCTTGTAGACAAATAGTCTAATAGATTGGTCTGTACACGATTTATACAGCGCGTAGCATCGGAGAGCACAGTAACAGCACTCCCATTTTAGCGAAGATACCTATTGTCCAGCATTCTACTCTCAGTGCTGCATGTGCAAGACATGGTCAGCAGAAGGAGTAGTCCTAGCGATTTCGACCGATGCATGCAGACCTCCATCCTTGGATGCTAACACGAACTCTTATATCGCCGGTCATGCGACAACTACCGCTTACGCCCAAAGAGAGAAACCTGATGAGTATCGCTCAGTACTTATTGTGCTCGCTGGCGACTCTTCTGTGGGCGTTAACGGCCTTCGACCAGCTACTGAGATCAATGGCGGCAAGTGCAGCAAAGTCATCGTCTGAAAGCTTGCCTTGTAGCGTTCTGCTCATCTGGTATCTTCTTGCCGATTTGCCGTATCGCATGATGTCTGGAGCTGCAGGTGCATAATCAGTATGAAGGTGGCCTAGCGTTGCCTGGCCAGAAATCCTCCGCGTGATTGTTTCGCACTGCGACCGCTATCGGGGCCATGAGCGCGCAGCTACCATAAAGCTCATATCAATTGCGCATTCGCGACCAACGCATGTTGTAGTTCAGGACTCGATCAATGATAGAACATACCGCCACCTGGTCGTGACTCGTGAGAACAAACTTGTAGGTGAACCGACCAAGAATAGAGTGGCACGCTAGTCTGGATTTCCACTTTTCGATACGGGGCTCGAGCGTCCTGCAGGTGCGCCAGAAGGATGAGGTGGGCCACTGTTTCCCTCCTCTCGATGTCATCTGCTGTGCAACCTTAGCAACAGCTTCACACTCGTTTGTGCACTACTAGTAGAGGAGGGCGGCAATCATCTTGGTCTCTTTCGATCGTTGCATTCGTTGATTCTATTTGGCTTGGATTGTCTGGGTTGCCGACGCGGGCCAAGAGGGTGGAACACAGGAGAAGCTAGGATAAGGCTGCACACGCAATACCATCACGCAGGCTTAACCACAGTCAACCAGAATACCGCGGACACCCTATAGGCCGCGACGCAAACAAGACTTCGATCGCGTAAGACATACATGATTGCGAGATGAGGCCGACATACAACCTAGCCGCTGCCATCGCGACCACCTTTGCGCTCACTGTCGCCGCCGACACCACCATAACTTGCGATGCAAACAATCCGTGTCCGTCTTCATCGCCTTGCTGCTCTCAGTACGGCCAGTGTGGTGTAGGCGCATATTGTCTGGGAGGATGCGATCCAAGATATTCGCATGATCTCGACTCGTGCGTCGCCGCGCCGACGTGCAAGAGTGCCGATTACAAGCTGACGACCCTGGACGGTGTCACCGCGAATACCGAGTACCTGGGCGATGCCTCGAGTACCAATTGGGTCTCGAGCGGAACACCTGTGGTGTATGATGACAACAGTATTCTGTTGACTATGGCGCAGAGCACGGTTGGTACACTGTTGATGAGCACGCATTATGTCTGGTATGGCAAGATCAGTGCAAACCTGAGTACCAGCGCGGGTGCGGGTGTCGTCACCGCATTTATCATGATGAGTGATGTGCACGACGAGATCGACTTCGAGTTTGTCGGTACAGATCTCACCTCTGCGCAGAGTAACTACTACTTTCAGGGTATTACGGATTGTAAGTCGGAGGCAGAAATTTGATGTTCGGAATCACCGTGCTGACAAGGATTGTGCAGATGACAATGAACTGAATTTGACCGTGTCATCGGATACCCGTGAGAACATGCATGAGTACACTTTCGATTGGCAACCAGATTACATCACCTGGTCCATCGATGGCACTCCCCTTCGCACCAAGTACCGCAACGAGACATACAACAGCACGACCCAGCAATATCACTTTCCGCAAACCCCAGCTCGCATCGAGCTATCCCTGTGGCCTGCTGGTCTGTCGAGCAACGGACAGGGTACCGTGGACTGGGCTGGTGGCCTTGTCGACTGGAACAGCGAGTACATGCAGAATGGGTACTACTATGCTCGTTTTTCCGAGGTGACGGTCGAATGCTACGATCCACCGGCGGGCTTCAGCAACAACCACGGTAGCGCCGCGTACTACTACACAAGCACGGCCGGCACCAATGACACCGTCGCTACTGGCAACAATAATACTGTTCTGTCTTCATTCTACGCGACTGGCGACAATCCAAAGTACAACCCGAGTGCATCCGCGTCAGCCAGTGGCACTTCAGCAACTTCATCCTCGACTCCCCAAACTGTGCCCGGTATATCAGGAGGCGGCGCGCGCGGTGATAGCAGTACCAGCAACTCCGACAGCGCTTCCGCTGGCAGCGACTCGTCGTCCTCGAGCTCGAGTGGCACAAGCTCGAGTGGGTCGACTGGCTTTTCGCAAGGCACAGACGCCTCCGGAACCAGTCAAGCTCCCAAAGTCGTGGCTGGCAGTGCAGTCGCGCTACTCGGCTTCTTCGTCGCTTGTTTACTTTTGTAGTACAAAAGTTGGATTTAATTTGCGTTTTGGATCAAAAATGGCAGCAGTAATGCCCTATGGCGTCCAACCTTCTTGTCGATTAGCGGGTGTTGGGGCATGATTGGACTGGTCAGGCTTAGGCGGGACCAGCCATGATCGTGTACAGGACTCAGATGCTCCACAGATGCCGCGTATGTGTATAGCGTATGTATTTCGACAGAGATGTAATGAACAGAAACGCGCACGTGATTGTGCTGCCTGAGGCTCGATCGGTCTTGGCGGATTACCACGCGGGCCTTCCCGCTTCTGAATTTGAAGATCGCACGGCTTGACCGGCGACGACTGACATTGACAGCGAGCCCTCTGACAAGCCTCCACTTCCTCACGAAACACCACATATTCCACCGCAAGAATGGAGAACGAACGCGGCGAGCTCGTCGACCTGTGAGCAACCCTCGAACTTTCCCACTACCGGAGATTCATTCGCATACTAACAGGACTGCTCCTCTACAGCTACGTCCCCCGCAAGTGCAGCGCCACGAACCGCATCATCAAGGCCAAGGACCACGCCTCCGTCCAGATCTCCGTCGGCAAGGTCGACGAGAACGGCAGATACACTGGCGAGAATCAGGTGTACGCTCTCTGCGGTTTTGTGAGGGCTATGGGCGAGAGCGATGACTCTTTCAACCGATTGACGCAGAAGGATGGATTCTTGAGGGGTGTGTGGAGCGCGTCGAGGTAAAGGGGTCACGGCGAGGGCACGAGGACATGGGTTTGGGAGTGTGAGTGCAGGCACGGGAGGGACTAGGAGAAGAGTTGCTGATGTGGTTTGGCAGGTCTCTCCTGCGAACACGGCAGCTTGCAACACGCGAGATGGGCTGGCATAGGCTCGGCTGTTTTTCCATGAGTGGGCGAGTGAGCAATGCGGTAGACTCGGATGAGACCAGAAATCTCGACAATTCCGAATCGGCATGCCCTCGGCAGCTGCAACCGTCATAACTTACAACTCCCTCACTCGCCCTGGAATGAAATTCACACGATCCCTCCGCTAATCCGCAAATGGCTGACCAACGGCCTTCTCTTTCCATGCTGCGCTCCCTATCCGTCAAAGGTAGGTGACGTGTATCGAACCAATGAAAGCAGAAGGAAAGGCAGAGGAGGTAAGTCTTGATGGTGTCTTCGGAAACCTCATGATTGCTTGCTCGACCTCAGCCTAGATCGATTCACTGTCAGAAAACTCGTTCTGAAAAGTCTGCAGCCGTTGAGTTCTTGGGTTGTGTACACAGATACGGACGAGACAATGTGTCGGGCCCACATTTATGTACCTTTTGGCGAGGAATTAGAGCCTCTGCTATGTGTTGCCTAGCAATGGTATACTAATCCTTCATTCCGCTTGGCGATTTACTACGGTCTCGGACAGGTTCGCACGTTGCAGTTGACTACTCGCAGCATTGTCGGAAGCACTCGAGGCTGCAAATAGAAGAGCATACTCTTGCTACCATACTGCCCCTTGACATAACCATATATCCAGACACCCCCGCCGATCACAGCTCCAAAGCATCTTCTTTGCCATACACATTCCATATGCCGCAGTACTCGCGCTGCTCGCCAGCAGTGCTACGGCATGCAGGTGGTATGGAGCCTGCAGCTGCAAAAGAGCTCAGGGACTGTGTCCAGACGACGATCGCTTCACGGAAAAAGCTTGCAATGCGATGAACCAAGGATACTACCATGGTCAAGTATGCTGGCTGGTCTCGCTGGACTTTTGGCACCAAGTCGCTAGGTGGACTGATATCATCAGCTTGATTCCATGGATCTGGTGTACAGAATTGGTAAGCCCTCTGGTCCATGGCGCTACATCGAGATGGTGTTAATGAAGTGGCGTATTGAGTCCTCAGTTCTGCGGAGCGACGACGTGGCAATCGATTCTCGTTTTATAATGCTTCGCACAGTTCGGTTTAGGGAGGCTTGTAAAGTAGCCGCTGCCTTTACCAAGTACGATCGCGAGTACTCGGACGATTGCGAGGAAAGGGTTATGTTCGCCGACGTCTGTCAGACTCGAGAGAATTTCTTGATATCATGAAGAAGTTGGTTGTGAAGGTCGAGTCAGGTGAAGTCTGATCTTGACATAGAGCCATCTTTTGAAGTGTGCACTGTTCGCGAAACATAAGTCGCCGCTTTGTCGCGAAATGGAGCAGTTATCGACGATGTGGAAGTTCAAGCTTCAGCATATGTATAAATCCTCGTTCTTATGTACATGATTGAGGCTGTTTTATGCCGGCCATGACCCTGCAAACTGTCGCTGCAACATGACTCAATTGTCATATTCCTGTCTACCACGAACCTGCAACAAAATTTTCCGCGAAACCAGCTTTAATTGATAATTAGCCCGACATAGTTGATAGGTACCAAGGTAGGCGCTGAAGGAAGACCAACAAGCCGGGCGCAGTCATACAGGCACGTCATCATCAGTTGCTGGTGTCACATGCAGATCGACACCTCAGCGGATCACGAAACACTCATCATCTCCCACCTCGACCTGTCTTGCACGCCCTGTGTCACACCTACGTGCTGTCGCTATCTCCCGCTCCGCCTCCTACATCATTCCGATCCCTATATGCACTTTCCGCTGGTGAGGACATCGATTTTGGGACGGGTACGCATCGAAACCCTACTTCTCGAAACCTACAACAGCCACGGCGCAGCGGATCGCCCGTGAGACACAATAGATTCGGGCTGCCATGGCTACTGCAACGGCTACTGCGACGAGCTCGGTTCATGAAGACACTTCGTCGCCTGCCTCAGCGTCTGCGCCCGTGCCCAGCAGGCATGCGAGCGCGACAGACGAACGTGAGGCTTACGAGTACTGGGGTTATTTGTTCAAGGCGGACAAGACCGGGACGGATAAGCTGAGGAGTCTACTGAGAGGCCTGAAGGATCACATCAACAAGACGTATAGCCCGACCGACCAGCCAGACTTGCTGCCGTCTCAGATAGCTTCAGTCTACCGAGACCTCGATGGCAACTACGATCAACTCTTCCTCAGGACTCCTTCCGAGAGCATCGCATTCATCTACAAAAGCCTGGGATGCCTGCATAGTCTTCAGCCTCAGGCCTTCACACACAGCACAGCATTTACTGACCCGACTGTACCTGCGTTGAAGACGGAGGGATGGATTATGTGGCAGACGATCCAATTGTTGCTGGGACCAGAAGAGCACAGTGGCTTCCTGATCGAAGCCGTTCGGAAGTGGGACATCAAGGATCCATCTACAGGCGAGACATTTCCCAACATCCTGCCTAGGCGCTGCTTTCCGGCCGAACCCGACAAGCACATGGTCGCTTGGTACGAGGGCGTCAGCGAGAGGCTGAAGAAAGAGGCTGAGGAGGAAGAAGAGAAACAGCGACTTATTGATGCGGAAGAGGAGGATGCGCGGCGCGTGCACGACCGAAAGCAAAATCATCTAGTGAAGCGAGATGAGCTGTCAGACTGCGAGTCGGTGGACTCGCGAGGGCCGGCGTTGGCATACTTTCGCAATCCGCTATACAGGCACGTGGATGGGAGACCAAGTATTGTGCGACGGGAGAGCAAGAGACCGGGTATTAGTCCCAGGCCGACTTCGTCGATGATGGGCAAGGGCAAAGAGGCAGCTACGACAATGGGTCATATTGTCAAGAACATTGGCAGCCCGCACTTGTGGGATGGCGGTCATCATTCAGGCAGCAGACCGCAAAGCAGGGACAAGCACCCAAGGCGGCGAAGCGTCCCTGACCACCGCCATACCCATCACTACCCTGGCGAGCCAGGGCCGGAGTCAGCAGCTGCGGGCGCTTTCGAAGAAGACATGACCCCGCCCGAGCACAAGCACCATCGCCGAGTATCCTCGCGTCATTCGCGGCCGCCAGTGGACAGCCCCGTCGATGACGACGAGTATGCTGATGAGTCAAGCCCGACTAGTCCTCGGCCTGGGCCTCAAAGACACCACTCTCGCCTCTCTAGAGAGTCCTCCAATCTTCGGCACTCACGCAGCCACGAGCCTACTCCAAGCGATAAGCAGTATCAAGACTACTTCTCTGGCTACGACAACCCCGAGCTGCGACGCGCTTCAACTCAAGATGCTGGTACGCCCAGCTCTGCTGGCAACGGCTCCAATGCTAGCGGGCCTGGGGCCGGCTTCGTACCATCAGCATCTCCACTCTTCGCCACACATGTCGCGCAGCGTCCGCACCCACCTCCTCCATCTATGCTTCGTCATGGTCCTGCACCAAGCAGTGCTAGGATGTCGTCTGCAGACCCATATGCACCACGCAAGAGTCCTTCGATCCGACGCACGCAAGGTCAAATATACAGTCAAAGTCCAGTAGACTCCGAACGCAAACCTGACCGACGCGAGCAGCTCATGGACGAAGGCAGACGACCGCGCCACGATAGCCCACGTCGTGCTCGATACGAACAGAGCCCAGTGGGCTACGATGACGGATACGATGCGCCTCCGCCTCCTCGCGCAGCGTCGGGCCGTCCTTCTTCGCGGTCAATGGATGACGCTCGTCATCATGGTCCTATGGGTCCGCCATTTGACCCTCGTCGACGCCAAGCACGCATGAGCGGCTCGGAGATGTCATACTCCGGCGCCGAGGATCCCCGCCGTGGCCCGCCCCCTGGTCCACCGCCCCCAGATTACCGCCAAGGCCGAGCGAAGCAGACACGCTTTGCTGGCGAAAGCGGCTTGCGCGGTCCACCGCCGTCAGGACCTCCTCCTAATGGCAGACGAAGACGGGAGGGCTCGGTGAGTGGTGTTGATGGGAGACAGTATGCTGATGCTAGTCCTTGGCAGTAGTGTCTGCCCGGCAGACTAGATCGCGAGAAGGACTGGGTAATCTTTGTGTATGAGAGGGAGCCGGCTGAGGACGGAGAAACGCCATTTGGTGATGCAGAAACGCCTTTTGGGGTGCGCGATCCTTTGGCAGAACATCTTGGTGCGGGAGACCTGACAGCACAGTAATTGGGATGATAGTAATCATCAGGGATCAGAACGAGACAGGATTGGGCCATGATTCGGGGCCGCACATGGACGGATTCTAGTATGGGGAAGTCACGCAATTTAACATGTGAGCACGAATGATGTTGATACCCAGAAGCATGATTAACACAACTCCGATGACACATACGTATTGTAGCAGTAGTGCCACTCAATCAAGATGGTTTCTAATAGCCCGGAGTGTCAATGCACTCTTAGCCACCAATCAGGAAAGCTTCGTCTGGATCTCTGATTCCAACATATTCTTGGCTTCCATTCTGAAAGCGCGAAATCTTTGGCACGGCCAGGTATCGGATACGCACATTGCTTCGCGACAATCTTCGATGCGGGCTCGCCGCCCACACTTCGTCTAACCGACTTCGCTCGACGAAAACGGAAGGCACGAGCTGGACATTTTCCACGAGCCATTGGCGGGACCGGGCGGGCGCTAGTTGGTGTACCGGCTGTCTCCGGTGTCGCTGCCTGCCGCCCTGCCGGCATGCGGACCTGTTCGACGAAAGCGGAAGGCACGCGCTGATGTCTGTCGAATTCTATTGGCGGGATCGAGCGCGCGCTAGCTGGTGTACGAGTGTGCTCCGATCTCGCTGCTGCTGTCTTGCAGGCTTCATCAGGCTGTGACGGCGGTCCTGTTCGACATGTGACGAAAGGGGAAGGAACGAACCGCGCTGGAGCTCGATGATTCGCTCGCTTCTGGTAGACGCTAGGTCGTGGACGAGCTGGCGCCGACCTCGCTGCTTGCCGCTGTCGGTCTTGAGAGGTATGCGGGGGTCTGATATTAGGCGACCCCGGGCTTGCGTGACCTGTGACGAAAGGGGAAGGAACGATTGCGGAGCAACTGAGCGATTCGTTCGCTTCTTGCGGACGCTAGCTCGGGGATGAGAAGATTTTGACCTCACTCCTGCCCTTGTGCGCGGGGGTCGGGTCTCTCGCTACCTAGTCCAGGTGAGTGGTGTTGAACAAGCGATGCCCGGTGTCCGTTCCGCCCTTGCCAGCAAACCTATTCTCCGACACCCTCAGCGCCACCACCGTCACCTGTGGCCCGCCCTTCAGCCCCTCTACAAACGCTCCGCCCTCCTCCGTAGCCTCCTGCTGCACCACCCCCGCGACCACCACAATCTTCGTGTCTGGCGCCACCCTGCGAATGTGGTGTACGAACGGCAGGAGGCTCTTGCCAGTGTTGATCACGCCGTCAACCAGGATGACACTCTTGCAGACTTGCAAATGACCTGCGGTCAGATCAGTCGCTTCTTTCGCATGCAGGAACATGGCTTGTGGGAACGCCTCGCCTACGCCGAACGCCATCGGCTCGCCGCCACGCATGAGCGGAACGATCAACGTCTGCCGTTCGTGCAGGAGACGGTGGCCCTTCGTGGTCTTGCCCGCCTGGACGTGCGGCATGTCGTAATCTTCTAGCCCGAGCACGCCGGGCAAGGTCACGAACTGCGTCGCCAGATACCTGCCAACGTCGTGGTGGGCTTGCCTGAGCTCTTTGCCGTGTATATCCACGTTCCTGGTTGGTGCCATGAGAAGCTGGGAAGCTGTGGTATCGGTGGCAGCGATCAGGCGCAGTGGACGGTGTGCTGTGATTGCTCGGACGAGCTCAGCATCTTGTAGCTTCACGATAGGCAGTGCCCTGTCATCGAGAATAGGCTCTGCGGAGGATAGGAGCAGCACTTGCTTGGCACGTAGTCCGTCTGTCCTGATTGCGCTCCTCAGTCGATCTTCCATCGACTGGCTCCTCTGTGCCTCCTAAGCTTCTCTTGCAGCGCGCGTAGAAGGTGGGTCTTGCCACAGCCCGAGATACCGTAGATGCCAATGACGACTGGCTTTGGCTTGATCGCTCGCAGTGGTGGATCTGGCGATGCTGAGTGGGCGTGGACTTCAATGGAAGCTTTCTGACGGTCGAGCCTGCTTTGAATTGATCCTTCGTTCCACATCGACATGGTGGGGACAGTTTAGCAGTGCTGAGGATGGCATGTATGGTTTGGATGCCATCATGAGATAAATAGTGATGGGCAATTCAAAGGCATCATGGCAAGCACCAAAGGTTTGCGGAGTGGCAATCTTTTCGTCCTCGTCATCAAAGAAGCCTTCGCGACGACTGCCATAGAAACAATCTCGTGGAAACGGAAGCGACTGGTTGTCATGATCGTAATGCTTCTAGAATAATTCAGAACAAGCAGCTCAACTGTGCTTGCATCCCACTCTAGGCGCCATTCTGTCGGATGCAGTAGACTGACTTAGACCTGTGAGTGAGGACTAGCATACTTCTAAATGCGATCAGTAATAAGACATGGCACTCCGAACAGCCCTCCGTCAGCATAAGACATGGAATAAGTATCACCCACACCCTGAGGTGACGATCCTGCGCTGCGGACTCGGATAATTGTCCGCCCAGTTGATTATATTCAAGTGCTACATCTGCGCAAGTGGCAGGGATTTGAGCATTAGAGAATCGAAAAGCCGGCATTTGATTGATGCAGGGGCTGAACGCAACGGCGTTTGGAGCTGAACATTACTTAATTCGAGAGGGATCCGGATAGACATCTATCATAGCGCGAGGTATTGGATAAGTCAATGAGATGATGCAATTCTCAAGCCACATCAGAAGAAGCACATGATAAGCAGCAACTTTTTCTGATTCGCCCACCCAGGATCCTACCATCACGTTCTCCGCATACATGTACCTTTGACCGGGTTGTCGAGGTTGATGATGCGTCGTCCATCGCCAACAACCTGGTTGATGTGAGATTATTCTCTTCGCGCTCCAGCGTCTGTGAGAGGTCCTGACTCCTCCTCACTACTGCTGTCGGCGAGCTGCGACGCCCTGCTGTCTCGGCAAATGTTGCCCCCGTTGGATACCAAGCGCGAGAGGCAACAACAAGGATGGCCCCCTCTGTCGACGACCCGGATACCTCTCCTCCGGGTGCTGCGAGCCCGACGACCAACTTCCGGTAAGAGATTCTCCTACTGCGCCTTTGCCTCGCTTGCGGCAGTCATTATGGGCCTCGTCCGGCTGATGATGGGGCGATACGTAGGAACGTCTCGACCTCCAGACCATCTGCCCGTGCCACCACGTCGAGTGATAGCAGCGGCTCGGACACGTTCTTCGGGCTGAATACGAAGACCACGGTCAAGGCGGCCAGCTTTCCGGACCGCGAGGTCGCCCTCCCACTGGTCGATCTCTACTTCGAACATGCGAACCCACAGATCCCCATCCTCCACCGCGGCGAGTTTGCCTCGCTCCTCGAGCGCGTGTACGCAACCGATGTCAAGAAGCGACGGCACCGAGAGTTGTATCTGCTCAACATCGTCTTCGCCATCGGCTCTGGCACCATCGTGGACTCGTGTCGCACGCGTGACGAGGACGGCGTCAAGGTCGGGTCACGCTCGGATGCGGCGTCGCCCAGGCGGAAACGGCAGCGTACCTCGCCTGAGCATGCGCAACCCGAAGAGTATCACGCCGCCGCGATCACGCACCTGGGCCGCTTCCTGAGCTCTGCGCCGACGGCTCAGGCGAGCGGAGGTGGTCTCGAGGAGTTGCAGGCGGTCTTGCTCCTCGCCGGCTTCGCTCTGCTCCGGCCTGTCGCGCCGGGCTTGTGGTACATCATCGGCGTCGCGGTGCGGTCGGCGGTCGATCTGGGTCTGCACTTTGAGGAGGTCGACCATGATCTAGACAGTCATATACACGCGACAGCGGACCCGACTGCGAAGGATCTCGCCCGGAGACAATGGAGCCGAGACCTCCGCCGGCGACTGTGGTATGAACGCGTAGCGGCAGATGGATTGACCCCTCCGTCGTGACCAGAATCCGAAATCTTGCAGGTGCTGCAACACCGCCAGGCCGAGCAATCGCGAGCCGCGGGCGCCAATCGCCACAACCCGTGGATGCACACACAGTCGCCGTCGCCATTCGTCCAGAGATTCCGTTCGTTCCGCGACTGGCGCGCCGACATCGACCTGCGACTCGGGGAATGGAAAGGTGTGTCCCCCACAAACCCGACTGATCCCATCATCAAAATCCTCACCATGGGAATCATCGCTGAAACTCAAGGGACTACTGACGACGAGTGCGTAGGATCCGCCCCCTCCGCGGGCCCAGTCCGGCGTGGCCTTCAACCCCCTCTTCTTCGACCTCAACTACTGGCAAGCCATCCTCACGCTCTACCGCCCCTCGCTCACGGTGCCGGAGGCCCTAGCCAGCGAGCTGACGCCCTCGACCGGCGGCGACGTCCCGACGCCCGGCCCCACGAGCCCGGAATCCAAGGACGACGCGGACCTGGTCTACCTGAAACTCGCGCAAGCCGGCCAGACGGTGCTGGAGATCTATCAGACCTTGCACCGGCTCGACGTGAGTCATCCTTAGGAGCCGGCAGCGTGTGCTGACATATATCAAAGCTGGTAAACTACACATACCTCGCCACCCACCACCTCTTCACCTCCGGTATTCTTAAACCCCCCCCCCCCAAATCTCCACCCGAGACCCTAACCCAAACCAGCCATCGCCCTCCTCTCCGCCCTCTGGCACCCCCCCCCCCTCGTCCGCACCACCCTCACCCTCCCAGACCTCACCACCACCCTCCAAACCACCAGCACCCTCCTCCCCGACCTGACCGCCCAATGCCCCCCCGCCGAAGCCTGCCGCGACGCCTTCGCCCGCATGGGCCGCGCGACCCTGACATACTGTCTCAGCGGCGGGGGCTTCGGCACCATCTCCACGCTCGCGAGCCACCACCACCACGAACGGGACGGCTTCGCACCCGATCGATCGGACCACGACGCTGGACCCGGGAGCACCCAGACTCCGACGGATGATCGGCGGACCGCCTACGATGAACGACTCGAGACCCTCCGAGCGGACAGGATCGTCGGTGATGATGACATGGGCTTCATCGACCATCTCCCCGATGCCTGGACGGACGCGAACGAGTTCGAGTTCGACCTCGGCTTCGGCACGGGGGGCACGGGCTACGACGGCAACGGCAACGCGAGCGCGTGGGAAGCAAACGGAGGCGTGGACCTCTTCGACGGCTTCTTCTTCGGCGGCGGCGGCGGCGGCGGCGGCAACGCAGGTACGGGGTACTGAAAACAGCTGGCTATAGACCACGCTCATCCTTCCCCTCCTGTTGTATCATACAGTTTCGCCAGCTCCAAAAAAAAAGATAGGTATCTATGTCCTGTCGTCATGTATGTTTCTGCCACCAAAATTTGGGAATATAAAAAGAAATCTTCGGCGCGACCGTTTGCGTCCAAGGGGGTATCTTTATAGCGCCGATTGCAAATGCCTAACACCCACACTCGCCCCCCCCCCTCCCCAGAAAACACCGATTGGTTCTCTCAAACGGCAAATGCAAGCCAGATGTGCGCGCGCGCGCGGTGCGTGAGCACGTCTCTATCCCCCCCCCCCCATCCCCACCCAGCGCCAAAAAAAAGAAAGATTCATGCTTGACAAGACATTCGTGCGCCTTCCAAAAATGCCGTGCCCATTGTTGTACAAGTCGCAAGGGAAAAAAGATTCGTGATGATCGTGGTTAGGACGTGAGCCAAGGCCTGCTGTCACGTCGGTGGCGCCGGCAGTCGAGGCTCATGCGCGTGAGCAGCGGCGACGACGGCACGTGGCACTCGGACGCGGCGTTCAGGCTCTCGGCGGCCGCGGCCGCGGGATCCATCTCGGTGGCATCGACGGGCGAGGGGGTCTCGTCGCGGATCATGTCGTCGGCGGGCGGCGCCTTCTCGGCGTCGAAGCGTCGTCGTCGCTCCTCGACCATGAACAGGCTGAGGACGGCGCCGAGGCCGGCGATGAGGGCGTTGGCCCACCACGGGAGGCCGAGGACGCCGACGCTCAGACCGGCGGACTGCAGGACGCCGGAGACGGTGGGCCCGACGGCGCGACAGCCGCTCGCGGCGGACGCGGCGACGCCGTTGATGGTCCCGAGCACCCGGGTCGACGGGGCGGCATTGGCCAGCATGATGTTGCTGGAGGGGAAGGCGAAGGCCTGCGCCGACACCTTCCAGACGATGACGGTGGCGACGGCGGGGAACCGGAGCGCGGGCGGGACCCGGGTGAGGTACGGGACGACGCAGTAGAGGAGGGGGTAGGTGAGGACGACCAGGCGGTAGGTCGTGAGGCTGCCGAGTCGGCGGCTGACGAGGGGGAAGACGACGACGGTGGCGACCATCTGCACGACGGCTTGGCCGGCGAGGATGGCGCCGATGGTCCTGGTGGACAGGGCGAAGCCGCCGGTGAAGCGGAACGGGAGGGCGGCGGGCGCGTCCGACTCGGGCATGCTGAAGAGCACCGGCAGGAGCTGCTCGGCCGAGATGGTGTGACTGTGTCGGGTCGCGTGAGCACATCTTGCGGGGGGTGGGGAGCACAAGGAGCCCAACTTACTACGCCATGATGCCGTACCCGATGATGTTGAAGACCACCTGCTTGGTGAAGGCCCCCGAGACGCTCGCGGCGCATGCGTGGGCCGCGCGCGTCGGGTCGAGGGCCTCGTCGGGATCCTCTCGGTAGAGGGGGAGCTGCTCGCCGTCGGCGGCCTCGGACGTCCGGGGCGTGGCCTCGACCGATCGATACTCGGGCGGGAGGGGGGCCCAGCCGTCCGACGTGGGCGCGAGCGTGGGCGACGACGCGAGGCTGCGGTACTGGGGGAGCGGATCGTCGTCGACGATCAACCCCACGCTCTCCACGTCGTCGCCCTTGCCCCTCGATGGAGAGGGCGACGACGGGGCGAGGCCGAGCGCGGCCCACAGGCGCGACCCGAGCTCGAGGCCGATGTCCCGGCGCGCCTTCCGGTCCTCGTGCGTCTCTTCCAAGAACAACAGGCCGACGATCAGACTGAAGACGACGACGGCGGCGCAGACGAGGTTGGTGAGGAGGTAGGGGTAGCGGTCGAGGAGGGTGCCGGGGGCGAAGGACGAGGGATAGTTGTGGACGGGGTCGGCGAGGGCGCCCCCCAGGGCGGCGCCGAGGATGCTCCCGATGCACCAGACGAAGGGCATGATGGCGTAGGCCCTCGCCTGGTGGGCCTCGACGGTGACGACCTCGGCGACGGTGGTCTGGAGCACGCCGATGTTGCCGTTGAGCAGGCCGCCCAGGGCGCGGGCGACGATGGCGGTGGGCAGGTCCCGGGCGAAGCCGAAGAGGAGCATGCTGACGCCGGTGCCGGCGATGCCCGACAGGAGGATGGGTTTGCGACCATACGTGTCGCTCAGGCGACCCCAGACAGGCCCGGCCAGGCACTCGGCGAAGGCGAAGGCCGAGGTGACGAGACCGGCGTACAGGGCGATCTGCCGGCCGTCCTGGGTGATGTGGAAGGAGTCGATCATGTAGTAGATGTAGGGGAAGATGGACATGAAGGCGATGGGTTCGCATATCCGGCAGAGCCCTGGGGGGGGGGGGGGGGGTTG
>JABBMZ010000144.1:0-63843 GCA_013403795.1 Teratosphaeria pseudoeucalypti | reverse complement strand
GGGGGGGAGGGGGGAGGAGGGAGAGAAGGAGGAGAGGAGGAGAGAGGGAGAGAGGGGAAGAAAGGGAGAGAGAATAGGAGAGGGAGGCAGAATCACAGAGGGGAAGGGAGTAGGAAAGGGGAAAAGAGGGAGAGAGAGAGATGTAACACTCAGTCAACTTCTCACCGGTTCATCATCCAAAGCTATCAATCAATCACCCTCTAAACCGTCCTTCTTTATTTATCACCTGACTGTCAGATACGTCGACTTTTAATTTATAATCATCGGTCTGAAAATCTCAACAAGATATAAATGTCTTCACATCGTAACAGTCAAGTATTCTTCACTCGCACCCTGACCTCTAATGTCCTCCTGCCAGCAGAAACAAGAGGTTCTCTAATGCCCACGACTATCATTCATTCACATCGTTCCCAGAATGCAAAACAATCCCAACTCTACTATATGCATCGCTCCAAACGCTCGCTTAAGAACCCCACAGTCCTAGAACCAAAAACAAAAAAAAAATCTGTCGATATCTGAATCTTCTTCAATCCTCCACCACGGGCGCGAACCGACTCATCCGCCGCAATCTCGCACCATACCGCATGAACAGCAACGGCACGGGCAGGGCCACGCAGGCGACGCCGCCCAGGATCGAACAGGCGGGGCCGACGCCGAGGTGGTGGAACAGGGGCCGCGCGGCCAGGGGCAGGCCGGCGGCGAGCAGGGAGCGGAGGAAGGTGTTGGCGGAGACGGCGGAGGCGGCGTAGAGGGCGTAGGTGTCGACGAGGAAGTTGATGCATTGTTGGAAGATGACGTTGAAGCCGGCGCCGATGAAGGCGGTGGCGACGGTGGGGATGGCCCAGTGGTGGTTGTTGGTGGCGGTCCAGCTGGAGGGGGTGTGGTGTTAGCGGAGGAGTCTCGTGATGGGGATGGGGAGGGAGGATGCTCACCCGAACCAGAAGAGGCCGATGACGAAGAGGGCGCCTCCGATCAGCATGGGGGGTAATCGGGCCTCGGGGACGGCTCGGCCGCGGTTCCGGGCGACGGCGCGCGCGTAGCGGGGTTGGTTGAGGAGGTTGATGACCATGGCCGCGAGGACGCCGACGAAGAGGCCGAGGAAGGGGAGGGTGGAGACGACGGGGGCGAAGCGGTAGGGGTGGGCCAGGACGGGTTCGCGGCCGTAGACGTAGGGGAAGACCTCGAGGGTCATGTAGAGGAGGGCGTAGACGAAGGAGGCGTAGATGGCGATGCTGGTGACCATGGGCTCGGTGACGAACATGGTGAGGGGTCGCGAGACGTGCTTGGTCAGGATGTTGCTGGGGCTGATCTTGGCCGCCTCGTGGGGATGGTACCAGCGGTCGTCGCCGGTCTCCCTCCGTCGGCGCCGGGCTTCCCGCTTGAGGAGCACGGGGCCGTAGAGCTCGGGCATGAGGAAGAAGGCCATGAGGGTGACGGTGGCCACCCAGATGGCCTCGACGTACTCGGTCCATCGCCAGCCCAGACGAGGATGGACGGTCAGGGCCGAGCCGATGACGGGCCCGATGGTCGGACCGCCGACGACGCAGACGGCGTAGAAGGTCACGGCGATGCCCCGCGCCTTGGGCTCATACAGATCTCCCAACGCCGCCGACACGTTGCTGACCGGCGCACTCCCGAACACGCCGCCGAAGAACCGGGTGACGAACACGGTGGCGGCGTTCGGGGCCACGGCCGTCCCGATACTGAACAGGGCCAGGGCGACGAGAGGCGGCAGCATGCTGACCTTGCGCCCGTAGACCTCGCTCACGGGGGCCCACAGCAGCGGTCCGAAGGCGAATCCCAGGACGTAGAGCGAGACGGCCAGGACGGTGAGTTCCTCGCTGACGCCGAAGGTGGATGCGATGACGGACTCGGCGGGGGCGATGATGCTGGAGCCGAGACTGGCGGACAGGGCCAGCATGCCGAGCTGGAAGGTGATGAAGCCCTTGTAGGGGGTGGACCAGTTGCGGGGATTGCGCGGATCGTCGACATGCCAGTCGACGAGGTAGGGATCGACATGGTCGGTGGCGGAGGGTGAGGACGGGTGGGGAGAGGTGGCGGAGGGTGAGGATGGGTGGGGTGAGGGGGCGGAGGGAGTGTGTTGTGGGGAGGTGGTGTCGGAGGAGGCGCCAAGGCGGGTAGGCTCGTGGTCAAGCTTTTCAGAAAGCTTGTCGGAGGCAGAGGATCCCGGTCCTGGTCCTGGTTCGTCCCGTTGGATCATGTTTCGGAGCGCGAGTCAGGTGGCATGATCGGAACGACGATGGCACAAGGTCTTGGGGGGGGCATGTCGTCAAGTTGTAGATAGATATCTATATCACTTGTTCATCATCCTCCATCATCTTCTGCGATGCCGTCGAGCCACGGAACACGGCATCTGCCACCAATCATGTCGCGATTCCGTCAGCGCGATTAGGAAGATTGATTAAGAAAGTCTCCGAATCCTGGATTTGATGGAAGTCGGCTCACTAATATTCATTAATGGCCACCATCGATTCATCAATTCCAGCCGTCTCGGGCCGGAGATGCCAGCGATATCGGTGCCACCTCGCCCCGAGCCGCCCCCCGACCGATATCTCCAGGTCATTCACGTGATTAGGATCGATATAGGATGTGATATCCTTGATTAATAGGGTTAGCGCCTGCCAAGCAACACATAGTAAAAATCGTCTGATATATATAGTCCTATAATTAATATGTTCTATAACCTTAGTATTTATATCTAGTAGCTAAAAAAGACAACATATAGTATTATTACTATAAGACTAGTACTAATCGATCTCTAAAGAAACGTCCTATTATTACTAATAGTAATATTAAGGTTTTTTAAAAGGTACTAAGCCTAATTTCTAATAATAGATAATAACTAGATAGAACGAGACCTAGTCGATAACAATTTAGCTTAAACTAGGCGTAATAGCTTAAATCTTAATTAAGCTACTAGTCTATCTAGGAGACGAGACGCCTCTATAACTATATAATAGATATAGGAGTCTATATGTAGTATAGGCTACTTTACTAAGTAACAAATATCTTAAATAGTAGCTATAATAGGTATTACCTAAGAGAATTAGCTACCTATACTACTAACGTAAATAACAAAATAAGAAACCCCTCTAAGCTCGAATATTATAAGCTATACTAATAGTACTCTATAGTTCTATAGTATACTCGAAGGAAACACTCTAAGAGTATTATTATAAGCCGCTACTAGTTCCTTAGCTACTAGTAAGCTTGCTATACTTCGCCTTAATGACTCTAACAAGTTCGACTAGAATCGCTATAATAAGAAGTTTATATTATAGACCCGAAAGATTAGGTAGTAGATTAAGAATTAAGAACTCTTCGGAAATAATAGATATATTATTCTGCTAGCTTAGAAGCTTATACTCTTTAGAAGCCTATTTAAGAGAGGAGACCTACCTCTATTTAATACGTATAGAGATTAATATAGTAGCTATAAGAATCTAGTAGAATCTATTATCGAATTGTTATCTAGAGTTTAGATCGACTTTAACTTTAAGGAAGTCTAATACTAATCTTAGGAAGCTATAAAGCAGACTAGCTTAGTCTATTTATTCTACTTAGTACTCCTAAAGAAGCGTTAGAAACTAGTACTAAAACTAGATAAGTTCGAATTCTTACGTAGATTTATCTCTAGACTAAAGTTACTATTATATCTTAAGTTCGACAAGCTAAACGCCTTACTACCTTATATTATATGCTATTAAAAAGTAATAGGCAGTCGTATACTAGGAATATTAAGTTAGAGTAGGGAGAGTTATACTAGTTTATAACTTAGGAGTACTCTAACTAAGCCCTATAAGCTTAGCCTTAGTAGGAGTATTTCTAGAGGAGAGAGAAGAGAAGATTCCTTCTTCTCTTCTCTAACCTAATACGTTTATTTCCTTCTAATATAAACCTAACAATATATTCCTCCTATAGCTACTTCTATTATATAAATCTATTACCTAGTATCAAGTATAGGATCTTAAAACAATATATACCTATATAACGAACTTAGCTCTAAAGAGTAATAGAGCTTTAATAAAGCGTCGTAGAAGTAGATTTCTTAGGCTATTAATATCTATAATACCTACTTTAAGATATAGAAGCTAAACGCTCTTATAGGGGAGGAGTTATTAGCGGCATTATAGAAGAAACTAGGGTGGATTAAGAGTAAGAAGAAGGATAAGAAGAATAAGAAAGATAAGAAAGGTAATAAGAAGTAGAATAAGGATACTAAGAAGACTAATAACTGCTATAATTATAGTAAGGAAGGATATTACGCTAGGAATTATACTAAGCTAAAGAAGAATAGTAAGGAGTAGATAAAAGAGTAAGTAGGCCTAATAACTAAGGCTAATAGGCCTACTAAAGATAATAATAATATCTCTAGAGCGCTAGATTAGTATAACTAGGCAAGTTATAATAGCGGATAGGAGTCTAGAAGAGAATAGGAGGTATTATTAGGTAGGGAAGAAAGTAAGAGTAGGAGCGTTAGGAGCGCTAGTAGAGTAAGTAGGTTAGGAGAGACTAACGCTAGATTATATAAGGATCTTACTAGAGAACTTAGTAAGGGCGATAGGATAGTTATAGGCGATACTAGGAGTAATAATAGGCTCGATAGGAGTATAGTAGTAGATAATAAAGAAGCTACTAGGTATCCTAAGTATTAGGTCGACGAGATATACGAAAGGATTGCTACTTTAGGATCTAACTTCGTTATCCTTAATAGAGTTATTTAGAAGCTAAAGAGCTACGCGTTAAAGACGAAATTTATACTTAATTTAGCTACTTCTAGTATCTATATCTCTACTAGGAAGGCCGCTTAGTTACCTTACTCTATAATACTAGATAGTCGAGCTATAGGCTTAGACGGCTAGGATAGTAAGCTAAGCCGTATATAACGTACGTATACGTATACTATACGCTTCGCTTTATAACTAAACGAAGATAGTAATTAGTTTCTAACCTTGCTCTATTATTAGAGACTAAGGCTCTATATACTACTACATACCTTTATATCGATAGCCTATCGCATACGTTCTTAATTCTAATTACTCTACCCTAGTTATAGCCTATAGAGTACTTATAATAACTAGTATCTCCCCTCCTAGCTAATTAGGCTCTACGCCTACTCGTACGTAGCGCTAATATCGACGTAGAGGCTAGAGGCGACTAGCTCGAAGTAGGAGAGATAGTCGATAAGGAGATAGCTTGTCTTAAATAAGAGTAGATAGTACTAGATAAGGAGTAACGCCTCTGTAACCTCTAAGTAGATATAGCGCGTCGTAAGCGCCTATAGGTAGTAGGTTTCTAGGCTATAGAGGTAGCGACTATATTATCTATATAGTTAGCCGACTCGCCTACTATACCTACGCGTAGCTTAGGTAGCCTATACCTCGAACCTCTATCGAAGTTCTCTAGTAAGACGCTAAAGGAAGTAAGAACCTTTATCTACTATTTAGAGAAGGTGTTTATATTATTAGGCTAGGCCTATAATAATACGTACGCGCGGATTATATACGCGAGTATATTCCTTAAAGGAGATACCTTAAAGACCTAGTATAATAAGTATAAGGTCTCGAACCTAGCGCTAGACTATACCTAGGAGATGTTTTACTAGGAGATAGTAGATATAGTCGAGGATCCTACTAATTGTAGGCTTACTATTACCTAATAGTATAAGAGCGCTAAGTAGAGCGAAAAGTAGAGTGCCTTATCCTTTACTATATACTTAGCTATACTAGAGGAATAAATAGAACTCTATATACCTACGTAACGTATATAATACTTACTTATAAAGCTACGAGATACTCTAGGCAAGGCTATTATAGTCTACTATTAAGCGCTAAAGACTTAGGACGAATTAATCTCTCTAGTAACCTAGATTAAGTAAGTAGAAGTAAGAGGCTTACGTACTACATATAAGTATACTGCTAGTAAACCTTATAACTAATAGGACTATAAGAAGCCTAATAAGAGCGATAGTAAGAAGTCTAGAGGAGATTCCTAGAAGCTACTACCGCCTCTACCTACTAGGAGTAGTAGCGGAGTAGCTAATAAGAATAATAACTATTATAACTATAGTAAACCTAGCTATTAGGCGCGGGATTATCGTGCCCTAAAGAAGGAGACGACGGCTTCTACCTATAAGGTAGAGGTAGTAGAGCCTACGAAGGCTTAATACTATACCTAGGCCTACTTACTATATAAGAGGCAGGTAGTAGTACGTTAGGTAAGGGCTAGTTATTAGTCGAGGAGCCCTTCTATAGCCTCGACTATAAAGGAATATAACCTAGGTCTAGACGTAGCCCTAGTACCTACGAAGCGCCTATATAGCGTAGTTATTATCGTAGAAGGAGACGAAGTTAAGACAGATATATTACTTAATAATTATATAGATATTAACGTCGTATCTTAAGCTTACGTCTTATAGTATAGGCTTAAGCAAGTCGTAAGCGTGCCTCTTCCTACTATAGATTCGTTCTAAAGGAAGAGAGGCTATTATTATAGCGCGTATTAGCTTAAGATCCGACTAGTAGATAGTACTAGATACGAGAAGTATATATAGGGTATATTCTTCGCCTTAGATATACCTAGAGCGCTAGTTTTGCTAGGGCGGCCTTAGAGGCGCTAGTAGGCTATTATTATATATAGCGACATAGATAAGTAGCGTTATAGTAGCGTGTTATCTATAATATACGTACTTAACGCTAGGCGCTTCTATTAGTCGCTAAAGACTAAATCTTATATATTCGTAGTTGCTACTAGTATAATAGTAGGACTAGTACCTCTTCCTAACGAAGTTAAGGACTTCGCTAATATATTTACCGACGAGAAGAGTATAGCTAAGCTTAAGCGCGTTAATAGCGTAGAGTATACTATTATATTATAAGTTAGTAAGAAGCTACCTTTTTGCCCTCTATATAATCTATTAGAAGTAGAGCTTAAACTACTTCGAGAATATCTCGATTAGGCCCTTCGGAATAGTTAGATCTAGCGTAATACTAGCGAGGTAGGTGCTCCTATTCTATTTATTCCTAAGAAGAATAGTACTATATAGTTATACGTAGATTACTAAGGGCTAAACAAGATCTCGATTAAAGACTAATGCCCCTTACCTCTTATAGATAAGACGCTTACGTAGCTTAGGTAGGTAGTATAGTTCTCTAAGTTAGACCTAAAGGATACATACTATAGGATCCTAATTAAGGAGGACGACTACTAGAAGACTATATTTCGTACGCGCTATAGCTATTTCGAGTACTTACTAATACTATTTAGGCTAACTAACGCTCTCGCGACTTTTTAGGTATATATTAACTAAGCCCTTATAGGCCTTATTAATATCTGCTATATAGTATATCTAGATAATATCCTAATCTATAGCGACTTACGCGAAGAGTATACTTAGTACCTACGCCTTATATTAGAGTAGCTGCGGAAATACGCCCTCTATACTAGCTAGAAGAAATACAAGTTCTATACCTACTAACTAGAGTTTCTAGGCTTCGTTATTAATAGCTCTAGTATATCGATAGATAAGAGTAAGCTTAGTATAGTTAAGGAGTAGCTAGTACCTAAGACCCTTAAGGAAGTCTAGAGTTTTCTTAGCTTCGCTAACTTCTATAGGCGGTTTATTAAGAACTACTCGAGGATAGTAGTACCGCTTACTATAATAAGTAAAGGGAAGAGTAGCCTGTTCCTATAAGGAGAGCCTAAGGGAGCTACATTTCGTACGCTAATAGTAGCCTTTATAACTACTCTAATCTTCTAGTATTACGACCCTAAGCTCCTAATTAAGATAGAGACGGATGCCTCTAAGTTCGCCTTAGGTAGTATTCTCTCCTAGCTCTTTATAGGTAAGGATACTACTTATTAGCACTCTATTACCTTCTACTCTTAGAAGCTTACTCTAGTAGAATAGAACTATAAGACCTATAATTAGGAGCTACTAGTAATCGTCGAGTGCTTTAAGACGTAGCGCTACTACCTTAAAGGCGCGCTATAGGCAATTCGCGTACTATCCGACTATAATAACCTTCGCGGTTTTATAGGCGTAAAGTAGCTAAATAGCTGCTAGGCTCGGTAGGCTATATACTTATTAAGGTTCGATTTCGCTATTAATTATAATAAGGAGACTAATAACCTAGCTAATAGACCTTCTCGCTATATAGACTATATATCTACTATATAAGTAGCAAATACGCTCCTCCTAACTCTAAGGAATAAGCTATTATTCTAGGGATAAGAGAGTAGGCAGACCGACAACCCTGTTATAGATTATATCTAGGTTGCGTACGTTTAGTAGGCTAGGAGTATAGAGCTTCCGCTCTAGCCTTAGGAAGGTCAACCTATAGTAGCGCTACTAGCCTTTATTTATAAGATAGTAACCTAGGAGGAGACTCTAATAGGCGGCGTCTTAGGCAACCTAGAGACCTTACTACGTAAGCTATAAGTAGCTTTAGAGCGCCCTAAGAGTACTAGTAAGGACTAGGAATTTAAGTATAGCGTCTAGTATAGAGAGAGTTATATTTAGGTCCTAAGTAACAAAGTATTAAAGGCGTAGCTACTATACTTATACTACGACAACCTATTAGCTAGCTACTTTAGAAGAGACTATACTCTTATCTTACTAGTAAGGAAGTATTAGTAGCTAGAGATAGTAAAGAAAGTTAATAGCTATGTCCGAACCTACTATATATACTAGATAATAAAAAATAGATGCTATTATAGATATAGTAAGGCGTATACTCTACTATTACTCGATAGGCCGTAGTAGGAAATTATAATAGACTTTATTATAGACCTACCTCTAAGTAAGCTCCTTAGCTACGTATATAATACTATCCTAGTAATTATCGACAGGTTCTCTAAAATAGTAATCTTCGTCCTAACTAATAAGATATATACTAGCGTAGAGCTAGCGAATATTCTAATACGTAAGGTCGTACGCTATTTTAGTATACCTAAAGGCGTACTCTTAGATTAGGGTAGCGTTTTTACTAGCTAGTACTAGAGCGACTTTATATATAAGGTATAGCTAAAGTATAAGCTTAGTATAGCGTTTTACCTATAAATAGATAGCTAAATAGAGCGGGCAAATTAGACCCTAGAATAGTACCTCTAGTATTACTATAATAATAAGTAGAATAACTAGGCGGAGCTATTACTATAGGCTAAGTATATAAGCAACGCATATAATAATACTACTACTAGTATGTTACCTTTCTAGGTAATACTAGGTTTCTAACCTTCCCTAATACTAGCGCCTTAGGATAAGTCTACTAAGAGGAGAGTACTAGCTACTATAGAGCGTACGTAGTAGCTACGCGACGTAACTAAGAAGCTAAAAGAGAATTAGCAATAGATAGTAAACTAGTAAGTAGAGTATTATAACGCGCGGTATAAGCGCTAAGTATACTCTATAGGTAATATAGTACTACTATCGACTAAGAACTTATAACTACTAGTACCTAAGAAGAAAATAGTAGCCTAGTTTGTTAGACCTTTCTAGGTACTCGACATAATTAGTAATTAGGCTTATTATTTAGTACTACCTACCTAGTACTAGATCTATAATATCTTCTACGCCTCGCTACTAGAGCTATAGAACAGCTAAGTAGGTAAGGAGCCTACCTATTCTATACTCCTTACCGAAGAGGATAGCGAGTATAAGGTTAAGGCTATTAGGAGTACTAGAGTATATAGTAGTATACGCTAGTACCTAGTATAGTAGAAGGAGTAGCTAGAAGACTATAACCTCTAGGTTAATAAAGTAGACTACGAGAGTTTAAAGGACCTAATCGAAGTATACTTAGCGTAGGAGAAGAGTAAGAGGAGCTCGGGCAAAGAGAAACGGAAGAAGTAAGCCTAGAGGGAAAAGTATATTATAGGCTACCTATACTATAGCCCTAGGCGAGGCGTAGGAGCTAAGTATACTTACGGCCGGAGCTACTTATTTTCTAAGGGTACCTAGAGTAGGGCTACTCTTTATTACCTTCTACTCCCTCTATCTTATTATCCTCCTTAGGACCTAGAAGGCCTATAAGGCCCTTACGCTCCTAGCGAGAGATTAGTATACGCCAATCTAGTAAGGAATACTCGTAGAACAAACTTACCTCTATCTTATTATTAAGGCGGGCCTAGAGCCTACTTATAGTAGTATTAGTATAACTAAGGTTAGTAGTAGGTACATAGGCCTTAAGGAACTAGTAGGAGGTTAGTACGTAATAAGTAAGTAATAGGCCTAAAGACTTATAGCGTAACTAAGCTCGAAAAGGCTAACTAGGGCCTAGGTATTCTATACTATAGTAGTAATAGCTTAGATATTACTACCTACTTACGCGGCGCTAGTAGCGCGCTTACTCTTAGCCGCGATAGTAGGATAGCGCTAAGAGATAGAGTCGTAGTAACGCTATAGCCTCTATAGATAGTTAGTATCTAAAGGTTATACCTATAGTATATAATAAGTAGGCGAAGGACATACCTTAAGTAGCTTACGCTAGTTTGTAGTAATATCTAGGAACGCTTACTAGGTAGCCTTATAGTTAGCCTCTAAGGTATTAGCGTCGCGCCTAATACGCTCTACTTTAGCGTAGGCGTAGAGTATAATATTATACTCTACTACTATAGCCTAGTTTATTAGAATATAGGTATAGTTATTCTTACTATAGCTATAAGCTTAATTAGTAGTTATACTAAGCTAGAGAAATATATACTTAGAGTGTACAAATATATATACTAGTTATAACGCTACTACTACCCTAACTTAAAATATATATTATACTACTTATACTCTAGAGTAGGGTTAGCTACGCGTCTTATATATTTAGAGTAGATAACACTTACGCTTAAGGCTAATATATTAGGCGTAACGCTTATAGTTATTAATAAGAGGCTCCTTACTATAAGTATAGCGGCTAGAAGGCGTATTAGAAGTAGGCGGAGCGCGTGCGAATATACTAGGAGTAGCTAGCGGAGCGCTAGTAGCGCGCTTAGAACCCTTAGGAAGTATTACTAATAATTTAATATAGAAAGAAAAAGTTAGGAAAGTAGCGTACGTAGAGTAAACTTTATACCTACGCGCTATTCCTACTATAGAAGCTTTCTATAGGCGGAAGCTCCTTATTATTATAGGCAACCTATACTAGGACTAATTAGAGGCATCGAGTGTATTTATAGTACGCGTCGCGTAATAATAACAAAGAAGTTATATTACGCGGATTATAACTAAGATATAATTTATAGTACTACCCTAGTATAGAAGGAGGTTCGTAGAAGAGACAAGCTACTTATAAAGTAGACTATAAAGAGATAACGCTTACTCTATATAAGTAGGAAGTAGTCTAAGTATCGAGACGACTCTTATAGGAGAAGAGAGCAAATAATACTAGATAGTCGAGCTATAGGCTTAGATAGCTAGGCTAGTAAGCTAAGCCGTACGTAACGTACGTATATATATATTATACGCTTCGCTTTATAACCGAACAAAGGTAGTAATTAGTTTCTAACCTTACTCTATTATTAGAGACTAAGGCTCTATATGCTACTATATACCTCTATATTAATAGCTTATCGCATACGTTCTTAAGTAACTCGTAGTTAGAAAGCTTATTAGAATTAGATACTAGAGGTATAAAGAATAATCCCCTCTTTAAACTAGAGTATAGGTAAAACCTAGGCTTATAACCTATTGTTTTAAGATCCTATACTTAATACTAGGTAATAGATTTACGTAATAAAAGTAGCTATAGGAGGAATATATTATTAGGTATATATTAGAAGGAAATAAACGTATTAGGTTAGAGAAGAGAAGAAGGAATCTTCTCTTCTCTCTCCTCTAGAAATACTCCTACTAAGGCTAAGCTTATAGGGCTTAGTTAGAGTACTCCTAAGTTATAAACTAGTATAACTCTCCCTACTCTAACTTAATATTCCTAGTATGCGACTGCCTATTACTTTTTAATAGGACTCGCGAATATAAAAAGGAAGTAGAGAAAGGTAACTAACTAGAAGCGCTAGATCCTCGAACTTATCTTACTTAATATCTATAGCCTATTACTACTATCAAGAGAAGGGTATAGATACTTCCTTATAATTATCGATAATTACTTATAGAAAGTATAGGCGTACCCTCTAAAGAGAAAGTTAGATATAGCTAAAGTACTCTAATACTAGTAGAAGAGGGTCGAGCTTTAGACTAATAGCTATAAGCCTAAGGCGGCGAGGAGTAATAATATAAGTAAGCTCTTATCTATTCTAAAGAAATAGGAATTAGAATATAGTATAGAACTTAACCTAACTAAGGTGTATAACTCTTAGGTAAATAGTATTACTAAGAAATATATTAGAGATACTAAGTAGGTAGTTAGAGCAATAATTAAAGACGTAGGACTTCTAATCGAATTCTAGCTAGAGGCTCTAATAGCGAGCTAATATATATATAACCTATACCCTATTAAGATCAATAACCTCCTAGTAACGCTAGAGGAAGCTTAGTTAGAGGAACGACTCTTTATCGACTATATACGCGTTAAGGAGTACTAGGTTTTCTTATATATCGACCCGAGATCGATACCTAAAGAGTCGAGGAGGGATAAGCTAATAAATTAGAGGCGTAAGAGTATGTTTATTAGGTATGTTAAGGGTACTACTAAGATATAGAAGATCTAGGCACCTAATTTAAAATAGGTTATTACTATAGGATCTATTAAATTCTTCGAAGAAAGTAAGAGAGGTAATATTAAACTTAGCTTTACTCTAAAGAATTAGAGTAGTTCTATACTAACGCGAAGGCTAGTTAGGCGTCTACTAAAGCCTAACCTAAACCTAGTACCGAAACCTAATAAGAACTTGCCCTAAAGTATAATATATAGAGTAGTAATATATATCGAACTACTATAGCTACTAAAACCTAATACTAGCGTCGAGAGATATAACCTAAACTTTAATACTAAGTTAGAGTAGTAGGAGAAAGAATAAGGCTAGTTAGAGTAAGAGGTATTAGACGCTACGCTAGTTATACTAATTATACTATCTATACTAGGAGTACTAAGCGTACCTCCTATACTAGTACTAGGTAAGAGAATAAAGATAGTACTAGATAGATTAGGTAAGATTAGAGTAAAAAGAGACCTACTAAGATAGTTAAATAAGGTAACTAGTAAGAGGAGTTGGAATTAGAGTAACAAGAAGAGGTAGGATAAGCTAAAGAAGGCTATAGAGACAATTAGAAGCTTTATTACAATCTATAATATAATATTAAGTATAAATATAGAGAAAGGGCTCTATTAGTATAAAGGTAATTAGTTCGGATTTATAGCAGATATAGAAGAGCTCGGCCTAGTAGTAGTAGGAGCTAGAATACGACTATTAGAGAAAATACCAATCCTAAAGATATATAAGTAGGTAGTCTCTAATAAGAAGTAGGGACATCTATAGCTAGAGGCTATATAGGTAGAAACTACTATACTAGAGAGTAATTTAACCTATAGAGCTATAGCTGTACTAGTAGGAGCTAATCTAATTATGTCTAAATAGGTCTTCGATATAAAATATAATACTAATAGATTAGTTAATAAGTTTAAGGCCCGACTAGTCGCTAGAGGATTTAGCTAGGTACTTAGAGTTAACTTTAAAGACACATTCGCTCTAATAGTTAGATATAATACTATCTGCCTCTTTATAGCTATAGTATATATAAACAACTAGGAACTACACTAGGTCGATATTAATAATACTTTTATAGGATTGGTCCTTAAGGAAGTTATTCTAATATAGGTACTACCTAGTATTAGAGTTAACCTAGGGGAGGTACTTAAGCTAGAGAAGAGCTTATATAGTCTAAAGTAAGTAGCTCGAGACTAGTACTAACTCTATAAAGGAAAGATCGAGAAGATTAGTTTTATTTAGAGTAGAGTAGATCCCTACCTATTTATATATTCTATCTAGAAACTAATAGTACTAGTATACGTAGATAATATTATAATAGGAGTAGAGAGTATAGCCGACGTAGACTAGTTTAAGAGAAAGTTTGCGACATTCTTTAAGATTAAGGACTTAGGTAAAGTAACCTACCTACTAAATATTAAGATTATTAGAGACTAGAAAGCTAGTACCTTACGCCTAGACTAGACGTACTATATCGAGAAGGTACTAGATAAGGTTATAATATTAGTAGAGAGCATCTACCTAACCTAATTACCTCTAGATAGCTATACTATAGTTAGACTATTAGGACCTAATAACGTTAGAGTTAATAGGAGGGAGTACTAGGAAGCTATTAGTAGCTAGATATACGTAGGTATTCTAACTAGGCCTAATATTATATTCGTACTTAGAAGGCTAAGCTAGTATATATTAGACCTAGCTAAGTACTACTAGTAAGCTCTAAAGAAGCTTAGAAGGTATATACGCTTATTAAAGGACCTAGGGATTATATATAACGCGAAGGCATAAGATATACTTATAGAATACTCTAACTTAGACTATATAATAGACAAGTTAGACTATATCTTAGTACTAGGGAATATATTTATACTTACTAGAGGACTAGTATTATAAGCTAGTAAGAAGTAAAAGTTAGTAATAGGCTCGATAATAAAGGTAGAGTATATAGCGATAGTAAGATATATAAAATAGTTATAATTTCTTTACTAGATCCTCTAAGATATAAAGATATAAAGGTATATTAGTTAGAGCCTATAGATTAGAGAGGAGATAAAGTTCGCTATAGGCTTACTAATAGTACGGCTATAAGAGGATAATTAAGTAGTAATTACTCTAGCGAAGGATATATACGCTAGCGAGAGGTTAAAGTATATTAATATAGCCTACTATTACTAGCGAGACCTCTATAAGAAGAGTATTATCTCGATTAGCTACGTTAAGACCTCTAATATAATCGCCGATAGTCTAACTAAACTAAAGCTAGGACTCTAATTCGAGAAGATAGTAGAGTAGCTTTAGTTAAGGAAGTAGCTCTTTATTTCTAACTATAATTATAGCTCCTACTAGAGAGTAGCATTATAACCTACTAGGCTAACCTACTACTTTAGGTAATCTTATTTATTATTAGAAGCCTAGAAACCCCTACCTAAGTACTTATACTACTTATAGCTACTCTTAGACCTACGAGACCTACGATAAGAACTCTAACTACTATAATAAGAGTTAGAGCGGCGAGAGTTAGAGGGCCTCCTACTAGGCTAGGATAGACCTATATTAGACGTCTTAGTAATCTCTTAGTCGTAGAACTCTTACTAAGCCCTTACTCTATCCGCTTTAGTAATACTATATAGTAGATTCTAACAGCCCCGAAGCTAGATTAGAGTCCTCTATATAGGGCTAAGAGGGCCTAAATAGGTAAGAAATAGACTTATATACCGCCTAGCTCTAGAGGGACTAAGCTCGACCTTAGAAGATAATTAATATTTAGAAGGCGAGCGCTTAGTAGAGAACGAAAAGTTAAGATTGTCTATAGTAGAAGAAAGGGAATAAACACTACTATAGATACTTCTAACTAGCTAACTCCTTAGACTCCTATAAAAGGTAGGACTAGTACTAGCTATATAGGTATCTAACTTAGAAGGTTAGTAATAAGTAGAGGAGAGGAGGGGCCTTAAGATAATAATACTTATTTCTACCTCTCCTACTCTTAGCTCTCTCTAAGTAACTAAGTAATAGGACCTTTAGAGCTCTAACGCCTCTAACTAAGGTTTATACCTTAGAAAGCTGTATAAGGAATAGAGCCTAGAGGCTATCCTAGTAAGGTAGTAATCCCCTTGCTTAATAGAGATTCCTCCTTTATAAGTAGAGGAATTAGAGTACGCCTAGTAACCTGCGGAAGGAAGGCCTAGTTAGTAAGGTATCTATAATAAAGGGCCTTAATCCTCTTACTTATCTAATTCAAATTATAGTTAGTTACCTAATCCTAAGTAGTAAATAGCCTTCTAATAATACTCTGCTCTAATTAGGTAATCTCGGCCTACTAGAGGTAGACTAGAATCCTATAATAAATAAGGTTATTCTAGTAAATAGCGATAGATTAGTCTAGACTAGATTTAGCTTATATAGCTAGAGGGTCTTGTCTCTAAACTACGAAGAGAAAAGGTTACTAGCTTCTTATCTTAAGTAGGGTTCTAGAAAAGCCTTATAGCTATAGTCTATAAGGCAAGTAAGTAGCCTATAATACTTATTCTCCTAATAATAGTCTAGCGCGATTAGATAACGATCTATAGCCCTCTAACTATAACTTATACCCCTCTAATACTATAGACCTAGATCTAGAGTCTAATCTAAATTCTAATAAGCTAGCGTCTAGAAGGATAGGCTACTATACTAAGAAGTAGAAAGGCGAGGCCGAAGGCTATAGCTACCTACCTTATCTTAGGTCGACCTATCCTAGCTAAAGGTACTCTAACTTATAGTGCTCTAACCTACTAGATTAGGATCTTTATCTATTAGACTAGAGTATAACAAGTAGTACTTCTTCTAATTCTTCCTAAAATAGTTAGTATATAAACTCTCGAGGTAAGGATTCCTAGAGTTAGAGTAGTACTAGCTATATAGACCTACGTAGTACCCTCCCGACTTTATAATATACTAAAGATAATTTACGCTCTAGGTAATACTAGCTATTATAAAGCTAGTAGTAATCAGTATAGTACTAGTTAGGGTATTTAGGTTATATTTCTATAGACCTAGGTTATAAGGGAAGGTTATATTCTAATAAGTAATATAGAATTAGGTCGTATTACTCTTAAAGGAGGGTAGGACTTAGTTAAAGTAACTAGAGTTATACGCCTCGCGAAGGAATCGGATATATGCCTAGAGCTATATATAACTAAGAGTTAGGTGCCTTATAGCATTAGAGCTAAGAGAATAGTCAGCTATAATTAGAAGGACAATATACTAGAAAGACATACCTAAGAGCTATAAGCTAAGTAAGCTTATCGCTAAGTAAAGTATTATCTAATAGGATTAGTAGGACACCCTACTATAAAGCTATATTAAGATGTTAGAGAGGTTATATTAGTAGAGAGGGGGTAAGAGGAAGACTTTATACGAAGCTAGAGATACCTATAAAAGTAGAGCATTTATATAAACTAGCTAACTAACATATATAAATAATAAACATTCTCTAATTTACGACCCCCCTTTATATATAGATTGCCCTTATACGAAGCTAGAGCTACCTATAAAAGTAGAGTATTTATATAAACTAGCTAGCTAATATATATAAATAATAAACATTCTCTAATTTACGACCTCCTCTTTATATATAGATTGCCCTTATACGAAGCTAGAGCTGCCTATAAAAGTAGAGCATTTATATAAACTAGTAAACTAATATATATAAATAATAAACATTCTCTAATTTATAATCTCCTCCCTTCCTATATAGATTACCCTTATATAAGAAGGTAAATACACTCCAATTTATTACTCTCTCTAATAAGGACGAAGCTTATAAGGCTCTAGACTAGAGGTTAGAAGCTAGTAGGAGTAGCCTAGAGTTAGTAGGGACTATAGATAGTAGCATATACCTAAGTAGGAGTATTAAAAAGTAATAGGTAGTCGTATACTAGGAATATTAAGTTAGAGTAGAGAGAGTTATACTAGTTTATAACTTAGGAGTACTCTTACTAAGCCCTATAAGCTTAGCCTTAGTAGGAGTATTTCTAGAGAAGAGAGAAGAGAAGATTCCTTCTTCTCTTCTCTAACCTAATATGTTTATTACCTTCTAATATATATCTAATAATACATTCCTCCTATAGCTACTTCTATTATATAAATCTATTGCCTAGTATTAAGTGTAGGATCTTAAAATAATACCTATAGCTAATAACCCTACTTTCTAAGAGATTATTAATCGATTTCCCGCCTTATAGAGAGACTTATTACTAGACTAGCTTCTAAAGCCAAGGAAATATAATTATACTAGGAATACTAGGAATACTAGACCTATTAGTTAACAGGTATATTTGCTTACGCTATAGCATCTAGAGGAATAGATAAAGTAGATTAAGATGCTCCTTAAAAAGAGCTTAATTATACTATTAATATTACTATAGGAAAGTACAGTCCTATTTATACCGAAGCCTAGTAGTAAATAGCGTATATATATTAACTATAGGGCCTTAAACGTAGTAATAGTAAAGAATAGTTATCTATTACTAAGGATCTTAGACTGTTTAGACGCTTTTACTAGAGCCTAGTACTTTACTAAGCTCGATCTAGTATCTAGATACTAGTAGTTGCTTATTAATAAGAATAATACGTATAAGACCGCATTTAATACTAGGGATAAGAAGTATAAGTTCCTTATTATACCTTTTAGTCTTACTAATATACTAGCCTCTTTCTAGAACTTAATAAACGATGTTCTTAGGAATCTGCTCTAGAAGAGCTACGTTATATATCTTAACAACATTTTGATCTTCTTAAAGACTCTAGAAGATTATAAAAAGCACTTAGTAGAAGTATTTAAGTAGCTTTAGAAGGCGGAGCTTTATTACTCGCCTTAGAAGTATTATATTAGGGTTTAAGAAGTTGACTTCTATAGACACTATATCTCTAAGAACTAGGTTAGACCGCTCTAGAACAAGGTTAAAGTTATTAAGAGCTAGCCTACATCTAAGACTACTACGTAGGTGAGGTAATTTCTTAGCCTTACTAGCTACTATAGGCGGTATATTAGAGGGTTTACTAAGCTAGCAGCTCTATTATTAGACTTATTAAAGGAGAGCGATCTATTTATTAGGAGTAAAAAGAACCGTCTAGTAAAATAGATAGCTACCTATACTATTATATTTAGAAAGCTAAAATAGGCTCTCTTAGACAAGCTAGTCCTAAGAGCTCCTAATACCTCTAAGCCGTTTATAGTAGAGACTAATGCTTCTAAATAGGCTGTTAGAGCGGCATTATACTAAGCTAATAAGAAGAGTAAGCTCTAGCTAGTAGCTTTTAGTAGTAGGAAGTTATAGGGAGTAGAGCTAAATTATCTAGTCTATAAGAAGGAGGCGCTCGCTATTAAAGAAGCGCTAAAAACATAGAATAATTATATAGCAAATAGTTAGTATATTATAATAGTTACTAATTATTAGAGCCTACGATTCTTAAATAGTACTAAGGGCTAGAGTAAGCGAATTACCCGCTAGGCTAAAGAGTTCTAAGACTATTATCTAGACATTAAATACTAGAAGGGCGCTAAGGCTATTATACCTAATACTATATTAAGAAGGCTAGACTTTATAGAAGATAGTCCTACTAATATCGCTTTTGTTAAAGCGCTAGAAGAGGAAGTATTAACTATCCTATAGTTTAAAAGGATAGAGGATACTAGCTTCGAGATAGCTATAAAGGCGTATAAGCTAGAGAGTAAGCTACTAATAGAGTAGCATTTACGGAAACTAGTAGAATAAGAAGCTATAAGCTTTACTATATTACTACTAGAAGAAGATAAAGATAGTCTAGTATTAGTAAAGCTTCTACCTAATAGTAAGAGAGCTATACTATAGCTTATACTATTATAGAGGTTAGACTTTATATAGATAATATATAATAGATATAGTTATTTTAGGTTCCTAGGACTAATAGGCTACTATAAAAGTAGAGCCTAGTACTCTATAATAAGATAGGATATTAGAAGGTTCGCTAAATAGTACCTAGTATATTAGTTAACGTAGAATAGCTCTCCTAATAAACTAGAGAAGCTAGAGCAGCTATATATATAAGTAGATTCTAAGCTCTTACTATTCGAAAGATAGGCTATTAATATTATTAGTCCTATACTAAAAACGCTTAATAGGAATAAGTATATTATTACTACTATTAATATTACTACTAGTTAGCCTATTACTAGAGCGGTCCCTTCTACTAATAACGAGACTATAGCTCGCTTCTTATATAAGGAAATCTATACTTATTATAGAGCGCTAAGAGAGCTTCTATTAGATAATAGGAGGAACTTCCTATCTAAGGTTGTCGCTTATCTAAATCGATAGTTAAAGCTTAATTACCGGCTAATAACACCCTATTACCTAATAACTAATAGTAAGGTAGAAAACCTAAACGGTATACTTAGTAAGATACTTATAAAGATATACGTTAGTATAGATAAGTAGTACTAGGATAGCTTTCTCTATAAAGCGCTATTCTATACCTAATATCGATAGCATACTATTAGAGGTTTTAGTCCTTTCTTTCTAGTATATAGATAACACCTAAGAATTATTAAAGACGAGAATACGCTTAAGCTAGAGTCTTTAGAGGTCTCTAACTATAAGAAGCGCTTTAGGATTATAAGGTATGCCTAGTAGATACTAAATAAGAGGCTTCTAAACTATGTAATTGCCGCAAAATAATAGTTTCTATGCTCCTAGAATAGAAGTATAAACTAAACTAGAGGGTTAGATTATAGGTATTAGTACGAAACCTAAGTCTAACGAAACTTAAGCCTAAGTAGTTTAGTCTATTTAAGATTAAGAAGGCCTATTAGCTAGGGACGTATACTTTATAAACTCTAGATAGTCGAATTTTAAGGCACTTAGTCTATAGTAATCGCTTAATAACAGCTTATTATACTATAGCTTAGTAGTTCTAGGATCGAAATCTTAATAGATTACTATAGGCTAGTTAGGATAGGATTCCTTATTTAAATCTAACTCTAGTAATAGAGGAGATATTAAAGGATAAGGATAATATTCCTAATATTAAGGAGCTTTTAACGCTTTTAGAAGAGTAATAGTTGAAGCTCTAGAAAGACTCACCTAATAGGAATAGTAGCTAATATACTAGGGCACGTTATTTCTTAGTAGGAGAGGGTAATACTAAGGTTATAAGTAATAATAAGTTGCTCCTTAGCTATATTACTAAAGCCTAGAGGCAAAAGGTAAAGAAGTAAGTAGCTTTAATAAAGACAACGCTAATAGTACTAAGATAGTCTATTTAGTAACTATAGTAGATATCTAGAGAGCTAGATGTTTATAATAGCGTTACAAACCTAGCTACTATAGTAGTAGAGGTTGATAATACCTATAGAGAGGTACCTACTATAGAGTAGTATATAGTAGTTAATAAGCTAGCTAATACTATAATAGAGATATCTCTACTAGAGGGTGATATACTAGCTAGATTAGCTATAGAGAATAAGGTTTAGTAGGATGCTAGTTATACAACTATTAATATAGCTAATATACCTACTACTAGCTATTCTTAGATAGAACCTAATATAATAGAAGTTAAGGATTCTAACATAATAGAAATTAATATCCTAGTAGTAGTATAGAGATCTTATAGCGCCTATAAGCTAAGAGAAAGACTAAATTATAGTTAAAGGTAGATAGAAAGAAAGAGTTAGTAACTAAGGTCTTTGTTATTTAACTAATATATAGCAAGGAGATTAATAATACCTAAGACTCGACCTAACTATTACTACTACTAAAAGAGAGCTTCTTTAGAAGCTAGAAACATAAAACTCTATAAACTACAAACCGAACCTATCTTATTCTCTAGATATTAATATAGATATATAGATATCTACTACCTATATAGCTTCTTAGTATTCTTTATAGTAGTATCGAAATAAGCTATAAAGTAAGTAAATCTCTTATATAGACGCCTTATTATATTAGTACGAGAATTAGTAGAGCGGTAGTTAAAGTTAAAGATTAACTAGCTATTCTAAGAGCTGTTAGCCTAGAAAGAATGTACTAGTAGCTTAATAGAGTTATAAACGCGCTTACTATTAAAGCGTAGAGAACCCTAAGGACGCTAAGTAGTAATACTCTAACTACTACTATCGCTATAAACACTCTACTAGCTAGCTATCGGGATATTAAAGCTAATCGATATAGCTAAATTTTTATAGGTTACTAGACCTAATAGAGGCTAAGTAGGACTATCCTCGAGTCTCTCCTTACCCTCCTTACTATTATTGCTACTACTATCTTCTTCTAGCGTAGAAGTAGCGCTCTTAGAGATATAGCGAGGCGTTATAGTATAGGTACTAAAGTCGTAGCTAGCTATCTAATTATTATATAAATAACCTAAGTAGATACTATAAAATAACAGATTGTTACTATTATTATCTTTAAAGCTAATATAGCCCTTAAAGGAACAAGAACCTAGATTCTTATAATAGCGAGTATATCTAAGATTGTCTAAGTATAAGCAAGTACCCTTAGTACTAGAAGCTAGGATATAAGGAATATAGTTACTACTACTATAAGGATTTATTTCTAGGTTATTATTAACTTCTAGCGCACGCTCTAGGTAATATAGACTAGCCTAATTCTTGCGGTTCTTAGTAAAGAGCTCTATATATTTAGCCTTAGGACCCTACTTTATATAGACTAACTTAGGCTACTTATTATAGGTACAGATAATAGTCCTATACTACTTATAAGTTATATCCTAGCTTTTAACCTTTATACTAGAGAAGCTATTAAGAGTTGTATCGATCTTCTTAGCTAGAGTAACTATCTCTTCGATCTCGGTCTTATACTAGAATAAGCATACTAAAGCTAGCTTCTTATAGTAGTTATTATTAGGCTTCTTAGAGAATTACTACTAGACCTACTACTAGAACTACTACTAACGACACTACTAGTCTTAGAGGAGCTAGAGCGACGTAAGACAGACGCTATAATACTAATAAAGTTAAAGTTGTTAAAGTTAAAGTTAAAGTTAATTAGGATGTTAATAGAAGAAGAATTAGAAGTCGATATAGATATAATAGAGAAGGTTTTAGAGGGAGGTTAAGAGTCTTTATAGACGAACCTTCTAACTACCGACATATAGCTTTTATAAGGTTAACTACGTAGCTACCTACTAGTATTTATAAGGCTAACTACGTAAGCTATCTACTAGTATTTATAGGGTTAATAATATATTACTTGCTAGTATTTATAAGACCTTATAACTAACGCAAACCGCGTTATTAGGCATGTAAATACTATTATAACCCCTAATAGCTAGTCTTTAGGAGTTAGCTACGCTTCTTTAAGATAGTAGTAGTTAGTAAATCTTGCTATATAGATGTATTTAGCCTATAACTATAGAATAAGACAGTCTAGATTTAGTATATAAGATAACGTAGCTATAATAATAGTAGTAACTATAGTAGTTATAATATAGGCTTGTAACTAGCTTCTAATAGTTATGTTCCTTTAATTATTTAGGATATTAGAATATTATAGGCTCTGTAGGAGTATATAAGCCTTAGTAGGGGAGGATGTAATATTCTTAATTAATAGGGTTAGCGCCTACTAAGCAACATATAGTAAAAATCGTCTGATGTATATAGTCCTGTAATTAACACGTTCTATGACCTTGGTATTCACAAGGAGGATGGTCATGTGGCAGACAGATCGCTATCCGAGGACATCCTACTCACAACCCCCGACATCTCTCGACGGCTTTGCTTAGATCGATCCCTTACTACAACCCCCATATCACGAAGACAGAGCAAGGCACTAGCCACTTCCAATCCCGAATCATCATATGAACAGCTGCATCGCCAACTATGCGGGCGATCGAATGAGACTCCAGGCGACCGAATGAGACTGCAGGCGACCGATCGGACCGAATGAGACTGCAGACGACCGAATGAGCATCGTCTGCTTGGACAGGCACAAGGCCTAATACAGGTACAACTCCGAACAGGATGGTCCCGGAACCTTTGCGATGCCACTCCTACTACCCTAACCCTCGAAAAGCTGATGCCTGATTGCACGGCAACAGAGGACCTTGTAGAGCCGGGTCGATGTGCGGTGAGAGGGTCCGGCGAATTCAAAACGACGACCTCCGGAGTGCGAAGCAGGTAGTAGCCAGAGGACGGAGGAAGCTAGGTATCGAGGACTATAAAAAAAATCGCCGTCTAGTCTTCGTTCCTATATGGTTGACAGTACTTACGATGTCAAGTATTACGGAGGCGCCGACTACCTCGTGATATCGATCAGCAATACATTCTCTTCTGTGCCGAGTCCTGGCCTAGCGCTTAAGACACTAGGAACGAGCCGGTCTAGACCTCGTAAACAGCGAAATAACGTTATACGACTAGGCACGAGACAGGCTGAGCGTACTACGTCCGCGGATAGAAACAGTTAGGCGAAGTCGACCCGCTAGCTGTTACTAGAGCAAGACACTAGTCTTACTATACACGGTATATAAAGAAACTTACCGCCGGAGTAAAGCTGGTAGAATACGTGAAGAGTATCGCCTGACCTTAGAAAGAGTCTATACGCTACTATCTATAGTCTGAAGTAGCTTTCTAACTCGTCGGGATATGCAGATAGTTCGATACGTAAATCGTATAAGCAAGCCGTTCAACGTGTCCTAAGTAGTTACCTTATTAGTACTAAGAAGCCGTAATCGTCGCTGGCAGTATGATCCTTGCCCGTACCGCTATAATACGGCAGCCTAAAACCTCTACCTCGTACATCAACTCCGAACGCCGCACCGGCTCTCAAATCCCCTTTATAGACAGCGCAAAAAAGGAAAGAAAAAAAACAATTGTGATGCCTAACTCCATCACTTGAATCAGGCAGCAATATTCGCTATCGACGACGAATCTTACCGCCTACAAGTCCGCATGCTCGGATAGGACAGGATAGACAGGGGAGGAGCGCAGACGAATCGAGTATGCCTAGAACCTACTCTATCCACCACCTCATGAATGCGAACCGGTAAGATCCCCAAGCATCGATCCCGAATTGACAACCGCCAGGCAGTCATATAACACCCCACGGCTCGACCCGGTCGGTCGAACAGACGGCAGGTGTCCCATCATCATCCCCTTCCAAAATCACCGCCTAAAACTTCCATCCCACATGTAGATACACAAGGTATGTCTGTACCAACAACCTCGGCAATCCACCCCAGCATAGGCAACCGCAGACCAAACTCCGTAAGGACATACGTCCCATCACACCAGACAAAAGCCCGCACACGGTATAAGTATCCCCCATCACCTCCCCTCCCATCCTCATCCATCATCGCATCGCCCCCACGAGCCAGAGAAAAACAAAAAGGCAAAAAACCACACAATGCCCACTCCGACCAAGACCCTCGCCCCCAAGCAGAAGACCCTCCCGTACAGCTCCCCCGCCACCATGAGCAGCGGCAGCGGCGCCCGCGTGCCGAATTACCCGGACGCGCATCTCGCTTACGAGCCGGTGAAGAAACCCGAGTCGAGATCGAAGGACGGGGCGGATGCGGCGTCCGTGGTGACGACGTCGAGTGCGGCGTCGGCGGTTGATCAAGAAGGTTTTGGGGGGGAAAGGGGAAGGGGGGTCAAAGAAGTAGGGGAGGGGTGGTGGGGAGGGGGAGGGGATGTGCAGGGAGGATTGAATCTGTTGTGCGGCTGTTTTGCCATTCCATTCCGGCGATGGAAGGGGGTCGGGGGGCATGGTATGGTGGGTCATGAGTCGGTGGGCGTACACGTCATCTGCCGGTGGCTTTGTGCCATGTCGACCTGGGCGCTTTTTCTTAGGGGGCGAGATTGGTCAGCGTCGTTGTAATGAATGAGATGGAAACGAGCGAAAGAAAAGTCGGCGTGAAAGTCTGTGTATTCCAAACATCTTTGCGAGACCACTTACCCAATCGGGCTTCTTTTTTTTCATAACACACCACACGCTATGCACAATGACATGCACCCCTCACCGATACAGGATCCGCCACACCTCCTCCCCGATCGCCAGACTGCTCGTCAACCCGGGACTCTCGATGCCCAACAGATTCACAAACCCCTCCACCCCCTCCTCCTCGCGGATCCAAAAATCCTGGAACCCCGTCTCCCCACTCGCCACCGCGCCCAGCCTCCCCAACTTCGGCCGGATCCCCGCGTAATCCAGCGTCACGGCCGCCTCGTCGATCCCCGGGAGATAACTCTTGATATCCCGGATCGCCGCCTGGAACCTCTCCGGGTCGGCCGTGGGCGCCAGATCGTCGGGCGAGTCCACCCATTCCACGTCCGGGCCGAACCGCACGCGCCCGGCCATGTCGAGCGTGAGGTGCGTGCCCAGACCGCCGTGGCCGGGGATCGGGGCCGGGTAGATCAGGGTGGCGGGTCGGGGGTGGGATCGGGAGTAGGAGAAGTAGGTCCCTTTGGCGTAGTGGGGGGTGCGGTGGCGGGAAGGGGGGAGGATCATGTTGTTGATGGCGCAGGCGTGGAGACCGGCGCTGTTGATGACGGTTTCGGCGGTGATGGAGGAGTCGGTGGGGGAGCCTTCGGGCTCGGGGGTTTGAGGGGTCGGGGAGGATGGGGTCGGAAGGGTGGAGGAGGGAGGTGCGGTCCAGATTCTCCAGTCGGTGGTGGAGGACGAAGGGGGGAGGATTTGGGTGACGGGACTGGCGAGCGCGGTGGTGCCGCCGAGGTCTTCGAAGGAGCCGTGCAGGTGTTGCATGAAGGTGTGGGAGTCGACGATGCCGGTGGTCGGGGACTCGAGGACGCCTGCTTCGGCGCGGACGTCGGGTTCACGGCGGGCGGCTTCGGCGCGGGAGAGGAAGGAGATGGGGACGCCGGTGCTTTTGGCGAAGTCGTGGACTTTCTGGAGGGCGTGCATCTGTTCGTCGTCTTGCGCGACGACCCATTTGCCACAGTTCATGTGCGGGATGCGGTTGCGGGAGCAGTAGTCGTAGAGCATGTTCTTGCCTTCGATGCAGAGGCGGGTTTTGAGGGTGTCGTGGCCGTAGTAGAGGCCGCCGTGGATGACCTGTCACGATGATGAGACTTGAGCTGGTTCGGTGGAGCGGGGGGCGGGGGGCGGAGCGGGACAGACCTCTGAATTACGGCTGCTGGTCTCGCTGCCGACCATGCCATGTTTCTCTATCAGCACCACTTGCGCGCCTTCGACTTGCTGTAACCGTCTTGCGATTGCGAGGCCGACGGCGCCGGCGCCGATGACCGCGTGTGTGAAGTCGGCGTGCTTTGATGTGGTACTGGAGAAGGAGCGGGCGGCGGAGAGGCGGCGGAGTGCCTTGGCAGTGTGGCGGGAGAACATGATGCCACTGAATAGTCTCCTACATCGAATCGATTCAACGTCTCAATACCCTTCATAAGCTATCCAAATGTTCGGTGGAGACCGGACGAAGTCTTGCTATGGCGCGAGATGATCGACGTCGGTGTTTCTGCGGATAAGGTTCATGTGGCGGTATGCAGCAACGCTCGATCATCACACATTCCTAGGTGGCCGTACCTGAGCCACGCGAGACCTCGTCACAACACTCCGTATAACCAAGGAGGCAAGTGACCCTTGCATCCCACCCAACCAAGCACATGCACAACCATGTATGGCAAGCCAACACCGCCCGCCTAAAGCTTATAAACAATCCCCCCACTCAACATGATTCTATTCCGCTCATTCAACTCTTCCAACGCCTTGCCCGCCTCCGCCTCTCCAAACCTCTCCACTCCCGGCCGTAACCGCGCATTAACAGCCGCAACCAAAGGCTCCACATCCGCGGCGTCGTTCGCGAACAACGGACCGTCAATGAGCTGACCGAGCGTATTTTGGAAGACCTGTAGCCGCTGTGAGGATATCGGTGCGTCTTGCGAGTCGTCTTGCAGGAGTTGGGAAGCGGGTTGCGAGGAGGCCATGGAGACTTGGGATGTGGAGTTTGGCTGCGAGGAGGCGGGTTGTTGGGAGGTGGTGGTCTTGCGGCGCGTGCCGGCCGGCGTGGAGCTGTAGAGGTCTTCTTCTTCTTCTTCTGGGTCTTCCTCGGCGCCGCCGTTGGTGGCACCGTTGCTGGAGGATTGGCCATTGGTTTGTCTTTGTGGTCTTCGACCGCCGGGTGTTCGAGGAGCAGATCGTCTGCTTGCGCCTGGACGATAGGCGCCATCGTCGCCGTCTCCGCCATCGTCATCAGAGGAGTCTCCGTCTGTGTCCATTGCGTCGGCATTAGGACTATGTCGGGCGCGCTTGCGGCGACGACGCTCATCCTCAACGACTTCCTTGAACAGAGCAAAACGCAGAATGCCTTCTGCGACCTCGGCATCCTTCTCTTCCACTCTTTGACTCAGACGAGCTTTAGCGTGCGCAGAAGCGAGACGGATGAGCGTCTCCAGCGTACGAGCAGTCATAGGCGAAGTCTTGCGCTGGTTGCCCTCCATCTCATCGTTCCGCAGCGCAGAGTAAGCAGCGACGATGTGGTCTGCAGCGCCCTTGGTCAAGATAGGCTTCATACGCGATTTGGCGTACTGGATGTACTTCTTGATGAAGGGAATGCTGAGGACCTCAACTCTCCTGTTCGCGCCACGTCCGACAGTGACCGTCACACCGGCGTGAAGCATGACATTGAACTTCTCGTAGACTTCAGAAGGCTTGTTGGCGTCTGCCTCGTCTTCAAGGCCGACACCAAGAGTCTGGTTGGGCTGCTCGCGGACTGGCGCCCCCTCCTCAGTGCCTGGTTGGCGGTATCTGTGCATGCGCAGGACGTGCTCGGAGACCTGTCGGTCGCGGACGTCTTCGATGTCGTCGGTGACAACGAACAGCAGGTCGAAACGGGACAGCAGTGAGTCTGGTAACGCAATGTTGCGGTGCGGGTCCTTGTGAATGTCGTACTGGCCGTAAATCGGGTTCGCCGCTGCAATGACTGAACATCGTGCATTGAGAGATGTGTGGATGCCCGCCTTGGCGATAGTGACAGTCTGCTGCTCCATGACTTCGTGGATGGCCACCCGATCGACATCGGACATCTTGTCGAATTCGTCGATACAGACAACACCTCTGTCACCGAGAACCATGGCACCAGCTTCCAGTCGCCTTTCGCCAGTCTCTTTGTCCGAAGTCACTGCAGCCGTGAGACCGACACCGGAAGAGCCTCGTCCGGTGGTAGCGATAGCAAGCGGTGCGGTGTTGAGAACAAACCGCAGAAGCTGTGACTTTGCAGTCGATGGATCACCGACCATGAGGATGTTGATATCACCACGCAAATGCGTTCCATTGTCCAGGTTCTTCTCCATACCACCCAGAAGCATGAGCAGGATAGCCTTCTTGATATAGTCGTGACCGTAGATACTTGGAGCCAGTGATTGCGACAGCAGGTCAAAGACTCGTCGCTGCTTCGAGATCTTGTTGATGTTTCTGATGTCGGTGTCTGTGATCGTAGCCTGCGCAATGCCGCCTCCAGATTTTGAAGACAGCAATATCACGTTATTTGCCAAAATCAAAGTCTTGAATGTAGAGCTGCCCTGTCCAGCATTCCTGTTGCCCAAAGATCGATAGATACCGACCAGTTGTATCCTGTCCCCCGGCTTGACTCTATCCACCATGTCGTCGTCCATAATCACGTCTACGCCACGCGGCAACTGACCAGCAGGCGCTCGCTCTGGCATCTCTTGTATCGAGATGGTCTGGTGATCTCTGTACGTGCAGTACCCATATTCCGTGATCAGCGGGTTGCCCTCGTCGTCCTGCGTCGGATACACGCTGGTGCTGGCTGCGCCGTTGGCAGTCATGGTCTGATCTCTGTACTCCCGGAAGTGGAAAGTCGACTTGTTCTCGTTGTAATGCACACTCTTGACCACCTTGGGCCGGACGAGCGAGCATTTTGTGACGATGCCCTCCAATGACACCATGTGATTTAGGTATTGCGAGGAGAGCGTCCTCGGGTTGCAAGCATATTCTCCAAAGCTGCCCACATATGCGCAGTAGTACATGGTCTCGTCCGCCACCTCATACGCCGGACGGTTGCCGAGCGTCTTTACAATATCTTTCAGAGCTCTGTCGAACGCCTGCGAAAAGTCGAACGGCTGGTTGAGCAGGCCATCTGCCAATTCTCTGCTATGGGATCGGATCTCGTCGATGCTCACGATCAGCCGTCGCAGGCCCCGGTTGAGCATGAGCAGGATGTCGGCGCGGTAGCTGCGAGCGCGAGGGTCGTCTGGAGATCTATTAGTTGGCGTGCCTTCCTGTTGTGTCCTCAGTACTCACTGGGGTCGAGGAATTCCTGCGCAGCGCGAACGCGGTCGCGCACTGCTTCATCGCGGAGTTGGATGCCGCTCATGGCGGGCGGACGACTGGATGATTACTCGAATACTGTTGGCTCCCGTGACTTCAATCTGTCGTTGGTGGGTGCGATGGTAATTGGCGGGCGTGTGTAGTATCGGGCAATGATTGAGATGGATGTTCAAGCGGAGCAAGACGAGGGCGGGGAGCGCGTCTAGCGCGTCCTAGCGCGTCTCGAGCGCGTAAAGGGTTTTGCGGACGTTCCGTGTCCTGATTGGCTCAATTCCAAACGCGAGTCGATATCGACCGCGCCCAGTTGAGCACCCTTTCAATCCATTTGCAATAGTTATAAATATCAGTACTACTATATGTATCAAGCACCAGGATGAAAGCCTTAATTAATTATTCGGAGGACTCCCTCTAAACCTGATTCAGATTATAGAGCAGTCACACCGCACCACTAAGAAGTCTGCAGCACTCAATCATATCACCGAGTAGTCAAACGTATGATCAAACGCTCAACAACATCAACCCATCACACGATTGATAAGTAAGCTATTGCCATCACTGTGTTGGTAATGCACGTTCAATATGCTCGAGGAACGAGTGTTGACTGGATATCGATACAGCCATGAGCAAGGGCCTAATACATGTGGTGTTCGATACAGGTAAAATGCCGCGTTATGCATGCCTGATAAGGATGCTATGTCATTGATTCTATCTCACGTACCTCGCCGCAATGCTCCCTCCAAGCACAAAACTCCACAACCATCCAGCAAAGCAGCCTACGCACTCTTCACCTTCTCCGTCAACTCCGGCACCTTCTCAAACAAATCTCCCACAAGCCCGACATCCGCCACCTGAAAGATCGGCGCGTCGGCATCCTTGTTGATAGCCGCGATGACCTTGCTATCCTTCATGCCCGCCAAATGCTGGATGGCTCCACTGATGCCTGCGCAGAGATATAATTGCGGCGCCACGTTCTTGCCTGTTTGACCAACTTGCAAGCTATTGTCTGCAAAGCCAGAGTCGACAGCTGCTCGGCTGGCGCCGATGGCGGCACCCAGAGCATCGGCGAGAGGTGGGATGACACGGTCAAACTCCTCCTTCGACTTTAGGCCTCGGCCGCCGGAGACGACCTTCTCTGCTGTCGCGAGATCCGGGCGGTCACTCTTGGCCAGATCCTCGGATACCCACTGGGTCGGGCACTCAGCTTTAGGGTCTACGCCCTCCTCCACGGCCGCCTTTCCGCCCTCGACGACAGCCGCTGGGAATGCAGTACCTCGTACTGTGACCACCTTCGGCGAGTCCTCAGATTTCACCGTCAAGATCGCATTGCCGGCATAGATCGGCCTGACGAACGTGTCCTCGCCCTCAATATCCGTGATATCAGAGATCTGCTGCACATCCAACAGTGCACTCACTCTCGGCATGAGGTTCTTGCCAAACGCCGAGTGACCCGCCAATACATGCGTATACCCTCCCTTCTTGATGTTCTCGACAAGCAGCGGTGCGTAGTTCTCCGGCAGGCCTTTGTCGTAATCGGCATTATCGACGTAAATGACTTTCTCCAGTCCTTCGACCTTGGCGGCTTCCTCTGCGACCGTCTTTCCGTTGCTCCCTGCGACGAAGCCGTGAATGCTGCCACCCAGCTTCTGGGCAGCGGATATCGAGGCTAGCGAGCCGACGTTGAGTTTGCCCTCTCGTTGTTCAAGGATGGCGAGTGTTGAGAGTAATCTTTGGATGGCGGCGTTTCGGGAGAGCCGAGGGCATGTTGTTGGGGCATTCTGGCGGAGACAGGTGGCGGCGTGCCGTAGCAGGCTATTTCGTATGGGGGCGACCATCTTGTGTTCACGACTGTTTGAGAAGAGTGAACAGGACTGACACTCAGGTAATGTTACTATACCGATCGCGGAGTTCAGCTAAGCCGAGGTAGCCTACATGAGTCATGCCTCGGGTGCGATTTTCAGACTTCAGTTGAGATCTGAACTCGCATGTGATTCTAGCTGCTGTGAACCATCGTTCTTTCACGCTCACGGCATTTGCCATCTGTCTTGATCATTGTTGTGAGGCCTCCATACCGTGGACGAGGTTTCCAGGGACGGAAGTACTGCCCCCCTCCCGAGCAGCGTCTGTGATAGACCAGATGAAAGAGAACCAAGGAGGTGCATTGTAGGTCATGCCGTCCACTCGTTGCTACCGTCCATTGCATGTGCCCATGATTGAAGACCGACCCAGCGAACGTCGATAGGCCACCCTGTGTCTCATTTCACATGCTCCGCGACAAACAGTGTGCCGATCCTTGGAAGCATTTGCAGACCACCTAGTGAGAAGGAATCCACATGCTGAGGTCTCAAAATGAAGTATGCACCGTGGGCTGAAAATACGAGCCTCATAGCATTGTTGGGATGAAGGCTGGCAAAGTCATGAAGGGGATAGACTGGGCCAAACAAGTGTTGGTGCACATCCGCGACTCGATGGAGATTTTATGATCATCCGGCCCGTACTGCCGACGTGCCCGGCGTCCGACGACCAAGTCAGGTGGCCCTACTGATCCAGTGTAGGCCGTATCCGGAACCGGACCACCGAAAGCCCTTATTGCATCCCACCAGAGCGCCATATGGCAGACCTGGCTGATCCGAAGCAAGCTGGGGTGGAGGCCACGCCGGCAAGAGGCGCATACACTCGACATGGCTTCGGCGTTCCGCGAAGGCGAAAAAGAATGCCACCCTGACAAGCCCTTTGAGCGTTGGCCTGTGATCTCATGCTGGATATCCGGCATCACTGCGCATGGGAGCAGCGGTGACCAGGCCTCATATGACCATGAGCTACATGTGGTGGATGATGGAGATCCTCTAGTTGATCTCCAAAAACCGAAGATGGTACCTCAGCCCTGCGGAGGAAATCACCGGCTCATCCTCGGCAGCAGAACTCAAGTACATATTCGATGGCAAAGCCACATCGAGCACAATAACCAATGACACCGCTGCCCCACGCAGTTGGCTCAGTGGTATGGTCTACGGCTCCCTCTGCGACCTTAAACCTTGGGGTTCGGGGGTACCCGTAGTGTGGGTTCGAATTAAGCCCGCTGGTGGCTGGCCGTCCAAGGTCACCGCCGAACACTGTCGCGCTACGACAAAGGGTGCGGACGCGTACCCTTCATGCGACGTAAGTAAACAGCGTCTCCTGCCAAACTGACTCAGGGAGTCAGAGGCACTGCTTCTTGCGGCTTAGCCCCTCTACCCACAACACCGCGGCATGTCGACGCCGCGGGGGCGGGGGGGCGGTTGATTCTTACAAGTAAACTGGCGACAGTTTCTTACCAGTTCTCACCCGGCGGTCCGCGGGTGGGGGCTGGGTTCTTTTGTCCCGCCCGCCTTTGTGATGTGTTATGACCTTTTAGTAGAGCACGCCATATTTCCCTAGCGGCCCCGAAACCATTGGACATGCAAGCCAAGGCGACATCCTCCAAGACAGCATTGACAACGGCATCAGCGCTCTCCCTGCCAGCTCCGGCCAGCTCATGATGACACGACACTGACTGTCCGAGATTACATTGATCAATCCCACCTACAGATCCCTACCGGCATTGCTTCACTTCGATGTCCGCTGCCACGATACTTCTAGAACGCCCAAACTGTCAAGAGCGGGAGTCATGGGAATCACGCCTGGTCCTATCGGGCTCGATGCTGTTTGTTGAGGATCTGGTGGACGAAAGAACAATTCTCATTGCGGGCATAAGAGTATCTGGCGCGCCGTGCTGGCCACAGATCTGAAACAGGATCATGGCGGATCGGCGGATCTGCAGCCCTGTCCAGGCCTCTCCCGAGTGCGACCACTGCGACGTGCCGGCTTGCTGGTATTTGATGGCGAGGACGAGTCGGTGGGCGACGTTGCCAGAACAATCGATGGGATGAGCAGAACGAGAGGCGGAGAGCATCGCGGGCCTCGATGGACGGTGGCAGCACGTACAGTCAGACTACGCTTGAGAGATGATTGCCATCTCGAACAATCCTTGACACGATCTGGTCTCCTCTGCTGCGACAACTCGTTCCCTCCGAGGTGTCAATCCGGGATCCTATGGATCTTTTCATAAGATGAACCAGTCGATGTCACGTACGAATCAAGTTGTGAGATTATGCGCTCTAGTCAACCGGGGGGAGGAAAAAAAGCAATGATTGATGCTAAAGTTATTACATACTAATGATTTCAAGCCATCCTATTCCCGACAGCTTCTCAATGCCCACCAATAACGCCAAAAAAGGACGCGGCCTGTCCCAATCGCTGGACTGAAAACAATGCTCGACGGCGTTTCGACGACGCCAACCAGTATCTGCAACCCATGCCCAATTCCGCCTCAATCTGAACGACGACCGACCCAATCCGAACAACGACCATTCAAGGCAGGATGGCCCGTGGTATCGCGGCCCGCAAACGCTGACGGGCGAGCTGGTCCCACTGGGTACCATTTGCCTCGGCCGGCCACGCGAAATTCTGGGCCTGCGCGATCCTCGGAATGTCGTCAACGGTCCAGGTATTGTTGTTGGTCGCGACCGCATGTTTGATGGCCTGCGTCACGATCCCCGCATCCTGGCCAGTCGGAGGATTGACGACACCTGCCGCGAGCTGTATCAACGTCGGCGAGAACAGGGGCCAGTTATTGCGGGTGAACTTACCCGGTGCCTGATAGTTGCTCGCGTCGTAGCTCGTGACGGCCGCCATCCGTGGATCTCCCGACTTCAGCTTCCTCGCCGGCTCGAACTTGGGGATGCCGAAGAACTCCTCTGCGCCCTTGATGGCCCGTTGCCTCATCGCCGCTTCCCGTTTCTTCAGGTTGGCGACGTTCAGCATGCCATGGGCGTGCAGCTCGGCAACGGCGATGTGCTGGTAGTCCCAGCCGTTCCGCATCTCCCGCATGATGAGCTCGCCCCAGCCCGAATGGTTGGGGAAGTAAGCCGCGCGCTCCATCACTCCGAGCCTGCATTGCGGGAGACGGGCTCGCTCGGACGTGCCGAAGTTCTGTCTCTGCGCTTGCCCTTGCGCGGCTGGCTGGGCTTGTGGCGGAGGGAGTTGTGCTGGCTGGATCGGGGCGACTGGCCCCGGCTGCACCGGCACGAACTGGTACGCTGGCTGAGCCACAACAGGCTGAGGCAAGGGTGCCTGCGGATACGTCACGACTGGCGGCGGCGGCGGGCCCTGCGGCTGCTGTTGGTTGGCTTGGAATTGCCCACCCTGCGGCTGGACGCCAAACTGCTGATAGCCCAACTGCTGAGGTTGTTGGGCGAACGGTTGCTGCACAGCTGGCAAGTCTGCAGGGCTCGAGAACAGGTCTTGCCATACCGCATGATTGGGATCGAAAGAGTCGTCGAAACCGCTCCCTTCGTCACCATCCTGCAACCCGAGTCCTTGCGGCAAGTCCTGGAAGCCTGATGTATCCGATGTCCCGAAAGTTGAAGCGAGGAGCGTGTCTGGGCCCTCTATTGGGATGCCGACGTACCTCTGAACGTCGTCGGGATCGGTCAATGCTGCTGCGTTGTTAGTATTAAACCTATCGATCGTCAAGCCTTGGTCATACCCAGTGGCATCAGCTCGGTCGAGGCGCTGTCTCTTGAACGGCTGACCTCCCATCTCGAGTTCGTCGTCCGCCGTGATTGGCCTCTTGCCCTTGTCGGTGCGGTCCTGGCCGTTGCTGCTGAACGGATCCATATAGGTCTGTGAATGTGGTGATTTAGCGATCTGCTTAATGATTTTGCTTGTTGTGAATCAGCGATGTGCTGACTGACTTTTTCAAAGTTTGAACGCTTCTACTCGTGAAGAGTCGAAGCTAATCCAAGTGGTGGATGTAGATGTAGTAAGGAATGTTCTCAAGCCGGGAACTGCGGACGATTCTATACGCGTCGAGAATGTGTTCTCACGAGAGCACTCTCAATGCTATTCTCGCGAACTATACATGGTTGTTGGTATGGAGAAGGCCATCGACAGCGCGGGTCAGGCCGCACAATGGCCTTCATAATCGCAATCCGTTACATAATTGGATGGAGGAATATCTCGAAGAATGAGTCGGCACGAGAAAGGGACTGTAGTGTCAGCGTTCAAGTAGATTGTGCTTAGGGACGGTCTTGCCACGAAGTGAGACAAGGCGACCAGTGCTTGCGACCTTGCTCACACTCATGGCTTTGTCGCCTTTGTTCGACCTGTTTGAATCCATTGTGGATGACTTGGAACAGCGATGGCCTGGCCGAACTCGGAGTCTCATTAGCAGGGTTGGGTCGGCGCTGTCATTGGAGGACATGTTTCGTCGACATCGACACGGTTTCCAGAAAGAACACAGGTCGTTCCTGTAAGACAATGACAACCACCGAGGACCGGTTGGCGTCAGCCATTGTCTTCATGGGTCAACTGGTCGATCAGCTAGTTGGCTGGACTGAAGGCATAACCGGCCGCAGATTGGAATAGTCAGTGGTGTTATCAGGCAATCAATCGTCAACAAGACGACCGCTTGATTGACTGATGGCATTACTGGGCCCTTGAGCAAATGTACGGGCACACCATGTGTTTTGATCTGCTCTTGGCTGGTTGATGATGCAATCATAGCATCCATCCACATGGTGGCCGGCGATCCAGGCCTTTCAAAGCTGCGTTGGGAAAGCTCATATTGCAATGGATGGCAAACGGGGCGTCTTCAAAGCGTCTGACGAGTGTTGAACTGCTATCGAATCCTTGCCCCAAACACTCCGGTACATAGCTGTATGCATTGAAGTGAGATCTCACCAATAACATCCCGTATATTTCCGGCGTACGTCATTAGTGGATCCCAAAACCTACCTTTTCCCACCAAGAAGCAATATAACAAAGCATTGAAGCCATGGAAATCAGGCAGCACAAACCAGCAAGCCTTCCATCGAGACCGTGATCCCAGAGAATCGCCATCTTGTTCTGGTCACCGTGATAAAGAGTCCGTAGATCAACCCCTCTCAACCCCAACTCCATCCGCAGCCATGGCAAAAGGGAGTTGCAACTGCGGCGCATACAAGCATGAATATTCCGGCGAGCCGGTAGCAGTGGTAAGACCACGACAACCACATCCCTTCATCGCCGAGACGACGAGCAGAGCTGACAGCCCCCCCAAGGCCATCTGCCATTGCATCCCCTGCACCAAGACCGCCGGCCAGAACGGCAGCCTCAACACCCTCGTCAAAACCGACCACGCACGTCCCCGGCATCCCCCCATTCGCCCCATCAAACCACCCCCTTACTAACCAACGAACGAAAAAAAACAGTACCAAAAGACCTCCGGCACCGCCAAAACCTGGTCTCGCAAAGGCGAGTCCGGCAAGGACGTCACTTACGACAGTACCTCTCCCCCCCCCCTCCTGCACTACTCCCCCATCACCCTCACAGCTAAGCATATTCCCCAGTCTGCGACACCTGCGGCACCATCATGAGCGTCCGCGCCGAAGCCATGGACGGTCTCACGATCGTCAAGACGGGGACCCTGGACGATCCGGCCGAGGTCGAGGAGCGTGGCAGGCCTGGGCAGGAGATCTTCACGCGCAACAGGCCGGGGTGGTGTGAGGCGTTTCCGGGGTGCGGGCAGAAGGAGGGGCAGTAAGGTGGAGAGGAAGGGGGATGGGAAGTTGAGGTGAGGTGGTTGATGTTGTGCCATCAAGGTTGATGCGTCAGCTGACCGCGCTTCTATTGATGCGCACAGTCTACCTATCGTGTGTATGTTGCTATACCATACCGTCAGACCATCTATGTGGGTATACGACCTGATCGCTAGAGTGTGCGTCATAGCCGTACCCTGCTGAGCCAAAGGCCGTTCATGCATGTCTTCCGGACAAGCACACCTCGAGATGCATTTTGCCGTCAGATGCTGGGTATCTTAACCACAACCATGAATCTGAACCATACCAAACTCCATCGCTGCAATTCTGGATGCTTGCAAGAATGCAACAAGCTGCAAAGACTAGTCTCGCGGCCTTCACTTCTTCCCAATCTCCTCACCTACCAGCCTCACCTCCTCCTTCCCACCAGCCCGCCTCCATCGCGGCCAACCTCTCAATCTCCACCTGAATCCCCATTACCCAATGATCCCTCTCCGCCCGACTCCTGGCCTTGAACACCACACTCCTCCCGGTAGCACCCAACTGGCTGACTCTCGTCAGCCTCTTCTTCATCCTGCCCCTACCCTCATTCTCCCTCTCCCCCGCCTCCTCCTTTGCCCTTGCATCGTCCACAAACTGTGATGAGCGGAACCAAGACTTTGACTTTGCACGCCAGATGACGAAAGTGGTCATGGCGTCTTCGTCCGTTGAGGTCCATCGGTCCTCGAGATAGACACGCGGGAGAGCGTGATGACCTGGCTGGTTGGAGTCGAAGGTGCGATTCTGATAAAGCAGCTCGTTCTCCGTGAGCAGGCCGGAGTAGAGGTAGGAGCCTTGGAGGTCGATGGAGGCGATGCGTTCATGATGGATATGTGCGACTTGCTTGCCGGAGCGCGATCGCAGCGTCTCTTGGAACACGAGCAGGTGACCACTGGAGAGAATGACGTGGCAGCGTTCAAAGGTCGTGTGCCGACGTGGCTTCCGGAACAGGGTTCCAGAGAGGTGTATTGTGCGGCATTGGGCGATCCCGCACATGTTGTAGAGCATCGCACTTGCGTATGACTGACTGACTTCCCATTTGTAGGCAAAACTGCCGACCATTGCCTCTGCACGCTCGTCGATCTGCAAAGCTTCAAGGTTTTCCTGACGGACGGATCTGAACAGGTCCATGTCTTCCTTGGCCCGATGCTTCCAGTATCGAACCAGTTCGCGGAGACGTCGCATCCACTCTTTCTTCGCATCCTTGTTGTAGGCCTGCAGACGGACTACAAGCTCATTGTTCATGAGTAGCTCGAATGTGCGGTCATCATCGACCTCGTTCGTAGCACCGTCGTCTTGTCTACTATCCTGCTGGCGGACACTGTCAGAGATATCAAAATCGACATCCGAGCCGTCGTCAATGTGCTCGTCTGCAGGCGTCGCGCCGCGATGCATCTCGCGGACATGTCTGACATCACACAGGTCAATGAAGCCGTCGCAACTCAATAGCATCTTGATGTTGCGCTCTGCCTCTGCGCTTGCTTGGGCGTCAAGATCTTTTTGCTCCGGGACCGACTTCGCGCCCTCGGTATCCAGCCAGCTGAGGTGCTTCGTCTCGTCTAAATGGTACGGTTCCACATCATACGTAAGTGGAACTTGATCAGCAAGCTGCTTGCTAGACGGTACATTGATTCCGCCTTGTGCTTTCAATCTGGGAGGTGCAGGTGGTGTTGCGCGGGCGGGCCTCAGGAACAGAAGATATCGGTTTTGTGTGGTGAAATATAAGCGCTTGTACAGCATTTTGCCCAGTCTGATGTCCTGGCCTTTCTGACTCGTGAGCCGAATGAGAAACCCCTCGGCTGGCGGTGGTTCCGTCAAGGTCTCGCCTTTGCGTGTTTTGACGGTTACTGGATAATGATTCTTCGGCCTCAGCTCCAGATCGTGCGTCTTTTGCATGGCGATAGTGCCGTACATCTTCTGCTCGACCGCTCCGTACACCCATTCAAGTCTGTCATACCGTTTCCAGGCTAATCCGATGCGGCCATACTGAGACCACGCTCTAAGCACGTCTGCCCATTCTGGCGACTCTTTCAGCATGTCGATGCAACGAGTCACGATGGCGCCAGCTGCGCCTTGCTCATCATTGCTTAGAGCAGCAAGCGCATTCACATCCCCCTCCACAGCCTTCTTGATGGTCTCGGACGACTCGAAGGTCTTGAAGGGATCGTCGAGACGAAGAGTGACGCTCAGATCCGGCACATTGACTTGCAATGTTTGGGCTCTCCTCGATCCCAAGGCAGACCTGAGGAATGTGTACCATTCCACGCTCGTGGCACCAGAAAGCGGGCGCAGATAGTAGATTGTTGTTCGGCCCTTCTCGGTGGTCCAAACGCATAAAGTTTTGTCCAGACTTGAATACATGTTGACCCGTGCTCGCTGGGGACTGAGCAGTATCTCAACTTTCGGCTTGTCTTTCGCCTTGCCCACACTTTCAGCCGTGACAGCAATGACCCGCGTTTGATACAGCTGCAACACGGACGTGGCATCATCCTCTGTGTGCTTCCGGCATACGATCATGAATTCCCGCCACTTATCCAGGGACTTCGCCTCGGTACCGGCGGCGACTTTCTCATCGAATTCTTTGCCTAACGTCTGTCTCGTGATATCGATGCGCACCAGCATGCGGTCCATCTTGAGCACCTCGCCTTCCTTGATTTTGCTGCTGCGGAAGTTGCCCTTGGCTGCTATGCGCTGGGCTCTAGCACGCAGCTGGTGCTTCGTCGACTCACTGAAGCGCACTTTGGGCACAGCTTTGGCGGCCTTCCCAGCAGCACCAGCGACTCGCTCAAACCGGATGTGGTCTGTCGGTCGCTGCTGCAATGGTCCGCCGTCAGCCTGATTCGGGGTGGCATGCTCTTGGTCGAGTCCTGACAAGGTGCCAGCTGCATCATCGTTCCGTTGCTCACGCAACAGACTGGTCGTGCTGGTGGGTACATCTTGTGTGTTCTGAGTCTCGGCACTCTGGCTGGACGGCCTGGGAGCCTGCTCAAGCCCAGCCGGCTCATCGGGTCGTCCTCGCGACGCATCTGCTGAAGCTATCGGATGTGCCGCCGTGAAGGTCGGGGCACGACTGGCTCCACCAGAGACATAGCGCCTATACCATTGTTTCCTGTGGCTCTTCAGCCAACCCTCGGGGATCGGGCCGATGAAGGCGCGATGTGTGGTTATGTGGAGGTGTTCGGCGGTGGCATGCTCGAGACGGCGATTCGTGTGAGAGTCGGCCGGGAGGGCGGTCATCATCGCATCGGCGCCGACGTGGAGGCCGGTGTACATGTACCTTCAAGAGGTCTAAACAAAGTTCACGGATGAGCTGTTACCTTAGAACTACTTATCAGTACGCCGTTGCGACTCGCGACACGCAGGATCGACATGACGTCGGCAACTCCTGCTCGCATGAGCTTCCTCCTACTAGTAAAGTCCATCCCTCCTGTACTTCGTGGGCCTTGCCGCTGCACAGTCATGATCAGGTACATGTCATTGACTGGTCCATTGTCCAGTACATGTACTTGCCATAGATCTCTGCATCAGAATATATCTCGATGAAGGTCGCAATGCCTCAGTTGGACCGGTAACAAAATCATCTCGGTAGCCTCCCCCGCCACCCTTTCGGCCATCAAGTGCGCAGCAGGGTGGCTTATTTGCATGGGACCGAGTCACTCGTGGCATTAGTTACTGGGGACGAAATAATTGAGCTTGACAATACTCGTCTCCGTTGCTCTGGGAGACCAGGAGTGCTCGCAGACCGAGGGGACATGCATCTTCACACTTCATACCTTTGGTAGCAGAGATATGGCACTTTCGGATATGGTTGTCTGGTTGCAAGCGAGGCATGGTATAGATACGACCCAACTTCATGTTCCCCACGACAAGTCCCACTCCAATCAGTCCCGGACACACCTCTTTTCGCCATGCGGAAGCCGCGTCACCCCTGTGCCCCCAGAGGTTCTACTGCAGACAGACTAATGATCGCAGCTGGCAAGACCTGGCTGGAAATTAAACGAGCAGCCGTTCCCATTCGACTTACACGGATGGGCCTAACACCGAAGTTCGTAGGTTAGACAACTCGGCGAACATGATGATGGATAATTAAGGCTAACCTGAGCGCACGGCTGCATTTGGGGATCCGTCGGATCATCGTTGAAGCATCGACCATGAGGGACCTCCCTGCTGTTGGACAGGTTATTGCAGGTTTGCTGTAGATTGTGGTTAGCTCTGTTCGGACGGAGCGTAGCGCCCATAGAAGACCTGCTAGGTCCTGAAGAGATGATACATACTCCATACACTTGGGACAAGGACGCAAGAAGCGTGAGGGCGAGCAGTACGGCCTTCATCTTGGCTAACGTGGGGTGGTCGTGCGGGCTTCTCGACAAGTCGTGTAAGATCGTAAGGCAAAGACTCCCTCCCGGAGTGGATGGCAGCTCTGCTTATAACATCGCTGCCAAGCCTCCGAGTCAAACACCGCCAATTTCTCGTGTCTCTGCTTGAAGCTTTACTGACTCAGCCTGAATCCCGGAGGTCATCAAGTGGCCACGACATGCTTGCTCACCTCAGGAGTAGTGCCCAGTGCGTTCTCGAGTGCGTGAAAGAACTGTACGTCACAAGCCTTTCCTGGACGTTGTCTCGAGTTCCGCTCAGAGCATTCGTTCGAGCATCAGGAGGGTTAGCTGAACTCGCCAAGAATGCGATCCACACCTTGGACTGGCCAAAAGGTCCAACCACAGGCACTAATACTGGTGCTCTAGAGCCGTACTTCTCTAAACGAAGGGCCATTGAGGGAATATCGATCGCTATTACCTGGAACTAAACCGCGAATTGTACCTAGGACACCCCTGTCAAATGCCAACGAGAGAAGCTATACACTACACATCCATGTCCAAGGAAGCTTTTGGCCAAGCCACATACCTCCGGCGATCCCGGCCCACGTCCCGCCTGACCGTGTCGCAGTGTGCAGTGTGCGAGCAAAGGAATCAGCGAAGCGACTACCGGGCGAAAAGGGCGGTATTGGCGGTGTGCAAGCATGTATGTATTTTGCTTAATAGGTACAGATGTAGGGTACATGTATGTATCTGTCGCATACGGAATATATAACCAAGCAGCTTAGAACGCCGCGAAGATCAACCACCTAGCGACCTTCTCACATGTATTTGCTGTACACGTCACAATTCCACCCCCCCCCCCCGTCACGACAGCAGCATCACCTACGGAGCACACTGCGCCAGGTGCTCATTCGGCTTCCCAGTATCCACATCAGAGGTGCATGAGGAATGTTCCCCATTGCACGGGTAGGCCTGGCATCCACCCATCAGTCCCCTCTCGACCACACCACTGTCAAAAAAGTGCGAACAGATCACGATACACTCACCTGAGCGCACGGCTGGAATCGACCATCTTCCGCAAGGCAACCACCATTAGGGTACGCCCATCGGCCCGAGTTCGAGCATTCCTGTTGGCCACAGCCGTCAGCGAGTCACGTCGCGCGTGCAGCGATGGTTGGAAGGATACTGACACCAGACCAGCCGTAGACGGTCTGGGAGAGGCAGGCGAGGAGTGCGATGGCGAGGGAGGTGCCCTTCATCCTGATTATTCGTTCTTGCGGTCCTTGAGATGGTGATGAGATAGAGATGTTGCACGAACTGAGCAGTGGCTGTACGTAATGAGGAGCTCTGTACGGATCCCTTCCCAGCTGATGTGCCCCGATGGATTTTATAACGATCATGCTGCCCCTGCAAGGCGCCAAAGTGCGCTGGTTCGGAACGCGTCCACGGAATCAAAGTGGCTGAGCTTACGTGGTGCATCATGTCTTATGGGCCCAAGAGGTCGGCGAGCGAGCCCAAATTATCATACGTCGTATTCCGTGGGGGCCTTGGAGCGGACAAGTGGATTGTCTCGGCCAGGACCTGGCAGACCGTGGCAGCAGGTAGCGCCATCTGCTCTGCTCTCTACTCGACCGTGACTTCCAGCATGCTTTCTTTCGTGTTCGTCCGTGCCAGTGAAATCTCAACTCATGAGCTGACCGTCTTGCAAGTCCTAGAGCAGAAGTTCCAACGTAGGACTGAGGTCAGACTATCTGCAGAGCATCACCCTGAATCGCCCGACTTGCCGGCCTCACGCTCGGACAAGCACCATGCCACCACAATGGAGGCGTAGATAGTATCTACGCCCCGACCGCCCCTAACCTGACGACTACCAAGCGAAGTTGCGGTGCCTGCTCGATCCAAGGTGGAGAGCCCCATGATCTTGGTGTGTGTACGCCGCAATTCAAACAGAAGATATCGATGATTGCCCTTAGGACTATCTGTTAAACAGTGCTTGAATCTCCTTCGATCACTTGATTATCGCCCTTCTCCCTAGCGAAAGACTAGCGAAAATTTCCCATAACCCACCAGCCATGAATGCCCACTCTAACATGTAGCCATGTGGTTGATATCATCCGCGCAATCCTCTGTTCGCGTCGGCAATCCCTCGCCATCATCTATGCCTTGATGCTCAACTGCTCCCGTACCGATTTGCGAAGCTTTGACCGCACGTCCTTGTTGTGCTGATCAAGGCTGTCGCACTTCTTGCTGCGGCACGAGCATTCGCCTGTAACCGTACCGGTTGCGTTCTCACATGGATTGCAAGTGGTTCCGCCCTGAACCTTGAATAGGCTGACCGCAGCTGGTCCTGTCTCCAACTCCTTCTGTCTCTTGTGCACAGCCCGCAGGAGTGAGGCACTATCAGCCACGAAGACCTCAGGGTCAGGACATTTGCATTGCCAATGACGAGGATTGCGTCCACAGACCCACTTGTGGCAGATCGCGATCGATTGCAGTTGTTCGGCATCTACAAGCATCCTGAAGATCGCTGGCGTGCTCTTCTTATTGTAACAACCCCAGTAATGGCAGATGGTGCCAAAGTTGAGATGCCGAAGATGCTTGCGCATGCTGCTGATCGTTCGAAGAAAACAGTGCGCGTCGCTCATCTTATCGAACCTGAAAGTGTGTCGACCATACAGGATTGGTGCCGTCTCACCGAGCATCTGCTTGTTGACACGAAGCATAGAAGCTGCGCTCGGGATCTGGTTGTCCCACTTGCCTGCATCCTTGTCCCACCTTTGTTTCCAATGATTGCGTTGCTCGGTATAGCCTTTCTGGACTGGACGACGGTCAAATCCTCTCGGTTGGTAGGTCTGGATGTCAACTTTTCCGGACTTGTGCACGAGCACGAGATCGTAGATCATGCTGCGCAGCTCTGGAGGTAGATCCAAGAAGCGAAAGTGCTCGGTTCTCACCACAGGCTCGAGCACGAGCACGCGGCGGCCTTTCAGCGGACCTTCTGTCATCAACATCTAAGTCTGTGGTGAGCGATGCGCTCAGCTCGGCCAACGCATGAGCAACTTACCGGCTCAAGCTTGAACTCCTCACCGTGATGGACCTCGACCACTTGCGCATACTTCGAAGCTTTGTTGTTCCACTGCAAAAGTCAGTATACATGGCAATAGTATGAGCTACTCGATACTTGCCTGCGAAACGGCAATGAGATCTTGGCACCAAGTCACCCTGGAGGAAGCGGTCCATAGGGTAAAACCATCATCATCTGTGCGGCTCTTCTTCTCTCGCTCATGGAAACCGGAGTAACGCTCGTCGCGGGCGTCGCCAGTCTCGATGTCCTCATCGTCAAGCTCGGCATAGCATCGCGTGGCAACGGCGCCAGTCTGCTGTCTGGTGCGCGGCATGTCGATGACGCTCCAGCTCAGAGAGCTTTGTAGAGATGCGTGTGGCGTTGAGCGACGTCGCCACGGTCATTCTCGCCAGAAGTTGAGCCTCCAAGAAGCAAAGGCAGACGCCAAGACCCACCACGACGCGTCGCGTGCCTCGCGTGCCTCGCGTGCCTTCCATCTCCTTCAAACGGCAAGAGCGCAGCGTCTCCTCCAATTCAAATACTCATGCCTGTGACCAGTCAGCCAGGACTTGTCCAGCGATACCTCAAGAGACGACGGACAGCACGCGGCATACGAGACCGGCGCATCTCAGAAGACAATTCTCCATACCACTACCTAGATGTCCACAAAGTAGAACGACAGCATCAGAGCGACAAAAGAGACATAGCGCAGCTGCAGTTAGACTATCAAGCACATAGAAAGAAGGCGCTGTGGTATCACAACTCATATTTCCCAATAACACCCTGCCGCCGCCGCCGCCGCGCAGGTTCCCCTCCAGTGCAACACATTTTTGCTTTGCTCAACGACAGACCCAGCAGCCAGTGTAGGTTGATGCCGAGAGCAGAGTATGTTCCAGTGTCCATGCATATTAGTAACATTATAATGACACCACGTCCTGACCAGCCCGTGCTCCTCAAGCCATCGTCCGCACTCGGCCAAGGCCAGTCGTCGTCTGCCCGCCGCCGAGTAAGCAGGGACGGGCCTGACCGACCTCTCCACCAAGAGTTGGGAAAGTCCGAAGTCACACCCCAAGTCAAACACGAGATGGTCAGACACGCAAGCCCCAGCCCCAGCCCCATCCCGCACAAGCAGAGAACTTGTCGTGTGCCCTCAGCACGCTCCTAGCCTCTGAGCGAGAAGCCACCCTTCTTCCTGCCCTTCTCCTCAACCGGCCGTCCAGTCTCAATCCTCTGCTTTTTCTCCTCCAATTCGACCCGTTGCCGGTCGAGCTGCTCCTTCATCTCCCGGTGACGAGCGTACAGCTCCTCTTCGGACTGTTTGAGCTTGTTCTCTTTCTCCTGCACCTTCTGCTGGAAGACCATCTTCATCTCGAGCTCCATCTTCGCCAGCTTCTGCTCGTGCAAGCTGCGCTCCTCCTCTTGTTTGACCGCCGGGTTGACCTCCTTGAACACGCTCGGATCTTGCGCGACTCCCATCGCCATGAGCTTGTCGGATCGGTAATTCTCATACAGTGAGTTGTTGGTGTGCTCTTTGAGTTCCTCCATGTGTGTCCGGATCAGCATCTGCCGAAGCTTGACGAAATCGCAGTGCTCCTCGTTGTCGACCTCAATGACGCCCCATGGGTATCGGCGACCGCGCACCTTGCGGCCTTCAGGAGTCTGCACCTCAGTGTTGGCGCCAACGACAGCGAATGGCACCTTGGACATGATCTCGTTGTTCTCGGCGATCGTCTCCTCGTCGTCGAGCTCGTACCGCGGGCCCTCGAATATGTGGATGCCATTGTGCTGAATGTCTGCAAGGATCTTTGAGGCTGTCAGCGAAGCTCAATGCGCTGGTAGCGGGTTCTGCACTTACACGCTGCTTGAATGAAGCAATTTCCTCGTCGGTAAGAGTGTCAGCTTTAGCAATGACGGGGATAAGGTTGACCTTGGTGTGCAGTCTGCGCATCACCTCGACGTCCAAGGGCTTCAGAGAGTGCCCAGTGGGCTGAATGAAGTAGACGCAGGCATGGACACGATTGTCGATAATGTTCATGCGGTTGACCTTGTTCTCCGCGTCCAGGTAGGCATCGAATCTCTGCTCAATGTTCTCGACGATTGGTCTCCAAGAGTCGTCATTGTTGACAAAGTCACCGAAACCAGGAGTGTCCACCACCGTCAGGCGCAGACGGACCCCGTTCTCCTCAATGTCAGCGCTGATGCTCTGTATGCTGACAGTCTTGGGCGCAAAGTCGAGGGAGGGCTGCTTGCGCTCCTTCGGCGGATACAGCGAGGTGTTGAAGAGCGTGTTCACCAGAGTCGACTTGCCGAGGCCAGATTCACCTGCGCTCCGCCGTCAGCCCATCTGCTCTGTGCAGCTACTCCCCTCTGTGTACTCACCAACGACCATAACGTTGAAGTTGAAGCCCTTTCTCACACTCTTGCGATGCCATTGATTCGGCAGGTTCGCGAATCCAACATAGCCCGTGAGCTTCCTGCGCACAATGTTCCGCATGTCCGAAGCTGCCTGTGCAGCCGCCTTTGGGTCTTTTGAGGATACCGTCTGGGGAGCTTGGGCGGCGCCGTTCGGCATAGCGTTGCTGGTGGCTACGAGGGGTGAGGAAGGCTTGCCATTCGGTATCGCTGGCGACTCACGGGCTGGAGGGGCCGTTGGCACACTGCCGTTTGCGGTTGCTGACATCGAGTTAGTCTTGGCTGGCTCGTGCACCTGCGACGCCGCACGGCTGTGGGTGACGATCGTGGGTGGTGGTAGGACGCGAGCTGCCTCTGCGACGGCCGTGTGGACGCTCACGTCGCTGCGGAGCGAGACAGCGGACGCCATGTTGTAGACCAAGTCGGCCCCGTGGTGCAATGCTCTTGCGATGTGTCGGCTGTGTTCGCGGACAGGCGGCAATGGATGGCGATGGTGAAGACGCGGTTGGGTGGATGTATCACGAGGGAAGTGGTCGACTTACCCATGGCGAGAGCGGTCCTTTGATGTGTTGCAGCGACAACGGCTGCTCCTTCTTTTGCTAGGGGTGTGTCTGGTAGGAGCGCGTGTGTCAGTGTGAGCACTGGTTGGCAGTCGCAACTATGGCCGTGGCAGCAGTCGCGCAGCACATGGGCCCGATCTTACAAGAAATTCGAAAGGGTCGCTGGCCGCGTCGTACCACCCGACGCACCTGTTTCGCAGATCCGCGCTCGTATCAATCCGGCGCGAGGCAGTAGTGGTGAAGGAATGTGAAGCGAGAGTGATGAAGTTAGGTTCGTCGTCGTTCGATATGGATAAGTCTCCACGAGTATAAGCTGCTTCGTGTATAACGCTGTTGAGCTGGCAGTCGCAAGGGAAAGGGGACTGCCGGGCAGGGGTGCTGTGCGGTGGAGTGTCTGTGCGCGTAATTACCTTGGGGTCCTAGAAGCTTAAAGTCCAACGGCCGCCCTTCATCGAGAATCCATGGTCCATGAATTTACGAGGCGGCCCTCCTCGATGGTACATGGAGCTAGTATTTGTGGCGTGCCAACACTGAACAGACGCAACATCCATTCTTGGTTTTTCCTACGTGGTCACGCAGCCCGACAATCCTCCATCCCTGTCACGAAACACCTGGGCATTGGAGCATGGATGCACCTGCAGCTTCGTTTTCGAAGCTACTGCCAGTCTTGGCATACTATGGCATTCTGGCTCCCCGTCTACTGCGGACGCCACTTCGGACGGTTGATTAGTAAGATGTCGTTTTTATCTTCGCATGTGCCTATGTATGTGACTATGGTCACAAAGTAAAAGTTTCGGATTCGCAGGCATCATCCCAGAAGCTCACGTGCTGCAGGAGATATAAAAGCCGCAGGCCCGCAGCGCAGTGACAGGCAGGCTGGTGCAGGTGGAGGCAGTGAGGCGTGGCATGCGTCGGCGAGATTTGCGGTGGAGCCTGCCCAGGTGAGGCCACCGACATACATACATGTCTTTGCCTCGCCAAGCTCTTGCACGTCACGTACGTGCAATTGGAATGACTCAATGTCAATCAGCCAATACAATTGTATATTCGCGCTCTTGCTTCACCATGGAGACCCTCAAACCGCTGGCTAAAGCGCAACTGCGCAGCATTTCGAACACCCCAGCGCCAACGCTCAAACCGTCAATCGGTGGATATTCACGCCATTAGCTCTGCTGGACCAAGACTTCGTGTTCCAGTCAAGACCCTCCCTTGCCAAACCCGAACGCCCCAGCACTCAACCGACTCCCTCGTTTCTTGTCCTTCACCCAACTGTCCCTCGCGCCATCATGGCTGTGGCTGGGCTCACTGTCGCCGTCACCACTGGCTCGCCCGTGTCCCTCGTCCACACTTTCGTTCCTTCCACTCATGCCCAGAGCCTTCATGAAAGGGTCAAAGATACCGGTGCTCTGCCTTCTGACCTCCTAAGACAGATTGACCAGCTCTCGGTTCATTTGCGCCTTGTCATATTTCACGTACTTTCCTTTCCCCTTGTCGACCTCATGATACCTGTCCCAAAATCTGTTGTAGAGAGGTTCCAGAGATCGCTGTACTTCGCCTGAGAGCAGTTTACGAACCTCGGACTCCATCTTGTAAGACTTGTGTCTTGCCACAAGCTCGTCAAAGGACATGTTGAAATTCTTGAACTTCTCCTTTATACCATCCTTGTCTTTCGAGTTCAGAGCCTTGAGCACTGCGGCCGAGTCGATGGCGGCACCCGTCGAAGGTGGTCGAGGCGCCTTGGAGGTGAACTGCACGTCGAAGAGGTGAGTGCTAGGTTCGCGCCAGGCGTCCATGTAAAGTGAGATGGCTTTCTTCTGGAATGCTTCCAGCTTCGGGCTTACTCCATCGAGCAAAGGACCCAATTCACTAGACCGTATCATGCGCTCGACAATCGTGACATTGTTTGCGAGAAAGACACCTTGAACGCTCTTGCCCCGAAGAAGTACTCTAGCTCTCGACTCGAGATTGTTTAGCAAAGTCTCAATGGTATCGGAGCAGTAGTGGGCGAACAGCTGTTTCCCATCCGCACCGACATCAAACGATTTGAGCGTTGGTATCGAAGACGCAGAATTGCCCTGGTTAGGGGCGTTCCAGCCGCCATCGCCAAGGCTGCGCATGATACTGCTGAGAGGTGGGAGATAACCTGTCATCAGTTGAAGTCGTGTCATAACATCTGCAGTGATTGGCACTGCTGCCCCATCCATGGGCAATGCCTGCATCTGCTGTATCTTGACACGAATGTCGTTCAGTAACACCGAAAGCGAGCCCTTAGCCGTTTCGCGCACAGGCTTGAGCGCGTCGGACATGGCATACTTCAGCTCACCAGTCTTGCTCTCAAGCTGAATGGACGTAGTGGATACCAACTCAATGATCTCGTAGGCGAGGTAACAATCTGTGAACAAGTTTTCTCTGACGTGCTTGTCGAGGTCTTTGAGGGTTTGTGCAAACGCCTGCAGCGATGGCTGGCAGGTCGCTTGGAGCACCACTCCCCACTCATCGCGTTTGAAAATGGCGCAGATGCTATCATACTCTGCGGTGTACATTCCTTGTATACCAGCTGCGTACGAGGCAATACCATTGCTGCCCTTGGTGTATACATCACTAGCGCTGACTTTCCTTGCCGTATTTATCGACGCTCTGGCAAGGTTTTGCAGTGATAACTGGATGTACTGTCCACGCTCATGAGCATAAGCCTCAGCTGAAGGAGACAGCTTGCCTTGCTGGACTGCCTCGGATGCATGATTCGAGATGTGTTGATTGATCGCGCGCAGCTGAGTAGACTTCTTTGACGATATCCGCGGAAATTCTGCACCGCCCATGATCTGCTTGAGAGGCTCGATGGGCTGCGAATCCTGGCGAAGTACGTCTCTGAAGACATTGGCGAGATTATTGACTCCAGTGGCCAGAAGGTCATTCAGCTCCACCATTGCCTGCTGATTGGAGCGCAGATTTGTGGTCTGCAAGTTTCTGAGCGCTTCGCTTGTCCGATCAATGGACGCCATGTACTCCTGCAGCCCGACCTTGTCCGGACGGCTCCGGATGATGCGGTCTTCCCGGTCGCGCATGTTCAGGGGCTGTTTGATCCTGTCTATTGCAGCAAGTATGTTGTCGACATTCGTGCTCATGGTCTGCAGGCGCTGGGTGTTGCCATAGACCGGCCCCATGGCTTCCTGCATGACCCGCCCAGACTGCTCCAAGCGCTCCAAAGACCCTCCTATCCTCTTACGGATCGACTTCAACTTATCCACGTTCGCGGACAGCACTTCCACCTCCGCTGCCTCTTCGGCATAGGCCGCACGTTTGGAAGGTGCGACCATCCTGCCTTCTGCCGTACACGCAAGATGCCTGGCTTAGCCTGAGTCGATTCTTGGCCCCGCATCTGCTTGCTATGCTCTATCCACCACTTACGCTGTGCTGCACTCCTCACATTCAGTTGTCGAGAGTCTTGGGTGCGAGCGGGCCAGATGAGATGGAGAGAGTGGGAGGTGGACGAACATGCAGGTCCAGCAGCTCCCAAGCCCCATCTGCAGATCTCTTGGGTCCCGACGTCCCGAGCCGCTTTTCTGCCAAGCATCCTGTTTTGCTGATGACATTATTCAGTACACATTTCCTCAGAAATCTTGTCAAACCCTATTCATAGTCCCACGCATCACTATCATCTGCTCCTTTATGCGCTTTGAATTGCGACAATTCGATCGTCCACATTGCGAAACCTGGTATGCTTGTGACGTAGTCTCCACGTGGCAACGCCAGGATCATGCCTGTTTGTGGAAGACTAACGAAGTCTTCATAAACACTCTCTCATCATGTTTCGAATCGCGTATTCTCTTCTATCACATTCTTTGCAGCATGGTCGTGTACTCCTCTTGACATGTCGGCGCGTGTAGACCCCTAGCGATGAACCGCGCACGTCGGTTCCTGCAGCTTGGTGGCCGCCAGCGCGAATATGTGATTGGTCTAGCATTAGGTGGCTCAGGCGCTGCGGCTATCCGCGCATATGTCAACAGCAAACCTTTACTTGCGGATAGCAGTCAGCAGACTGAGACGTGGCGAGGGAGATTGTACGCAGACAAGTACCAAATACCATCTGCGAGGCGCCAAAGAGGAGATTCGTCAAACACGAAAGCCCAACAAGAACCGTCAAGAAGTCAGGAACCTCCGCCGCAGGCTCCAGCGCCACAAACCCAGGGACATTCCGTGTTCGATGCCGAAGGAGATTTGCCGGCAAACGATCCCTTTCAAGCATGGCAGACAGCGACGGAGCGCGTCACAGCTGTGTGCGGGACCTTCACCGGCTTCGACCTCACGAGCCTGAAGGAAAAGGTCGTCGGTCTCATCTTACCTAGCTGGCTACGGAGTCTGCCAGGATGGCTCAACAAATTGCAGAGTGAACTGTCAATGGAACCTTGGAGCTTGAGTTGGGAGATCTGGGAGGAAGCGCATGATCCGGAGATCAACCCGGAGATCATTTGGGATGCTCAAGTGCGAATCTCAGAAGACCTGTGCAATGAGGAGAAAGCCTTCCTCCACAACAGACGACCGTACACTGCGAGAGCGCTGGCTCACTACCTAGGCCTACCAGAGTCCGAGGTGCACCCTGACGATGTACCCATTATTGGCATCTGTGGCTCTGGCGGGGGTCTGCGTGCTCTGGTCGCTGGGACTTCATCTTATCTTTCGGCGGCTGAAGACGGACTCTTCGATTGCGTTACCTACACTGCTGGAGTCAGCGGGAGCTGCTGGTTGCAAACTTTGTACTACACATCTATCGGCGGACAAAACCATTCGCGCATCATCAATCATCTCAAGGATCGTCTTGGAGTCCATATAGCGTATCCGCCAGCTCTTTTTAGCGTGCTAAGTCAAGCGCCAACCAACAAGTATCTCTTGAGCGGCTACGTGGAGAAGCTGCGTGGTGTCCCAGACGCGGACTTCGGCCTGGTTGACATCTACGGCATGGCACTCGCAGCTCGCCTTTTGATACCTCGAGGTGACCTCAGAATCGACAATTACGATCTCAAGATCTCCAATCAGCGGTTCTACACTGATGGTGGGCGGCAGCCGCTCCCAATCTACACAGCAGTACGGCATGAGATTCCAGAACCGGGTATTGATGACGGCACGGTCGAGGATATGGCCAAGGAGGCTCGCTTCACCAAGAAGCATTATGACTGGTTCCAATGGTTCGAGTGGACGCCATATGAGTTTTACTGCGAGGAGCTCAACGCCGGGATCCCGATCTGGGCAGTAGGTCGCAAATGGGACGGAGGCAGTACAGTGTGGCGGGAGAATGGCTTTGCTCTACCAGAGCTTCGAGTACCCTTGATGATGGGGATCTGGGGCAGCGCATTCTGCGCGACGCTCTCACATTACTACAAAGAGATACGACCTATTCTCAAATCCTCCGGGTTCGGCAGGCTGGATAGTTTATTGTCAGGCAAGAACGACGAACTAGTCAAGGTCCATCCCATCGACCCAGCTTTGATCCCAAACTTTGCTCTTGGGTTGAGGGATCGCTTGCCAGCTGCCGTACCGGAGAGTATGCACCACGCTTCCCACTTACAGCTCATGGACGCAGGAATGGCCAACAACCTGCCCATCTACCCATTGCTGCGCCCAGGTCGCAACGTGGACGTAATCATCGCATTCGATGCCTCCGCGGACGTCAAAGGCGACAACTGGATCAAAGTCGTAGACGGCTATGCCCGACAACGAAAAATTCAAGGGTGGCCAATGGGCGCGGGATGGCCTCCACCCACTAACACGGATGCGAAGACCATCGACGAGCTGGAGAGCGCGCAAGAATCTGCCATGCAGCAAACCAGAGACACCACAGTCGCCACGCAACCTATCAAGTCTGCACAAACAGAGCTCGGGTACTGCACAGTCTGGGCCGGCTCTACAGAAGACAGCCAGGAGTACATGGACGAGCCCACTCCCATCCGCATCGACGACGACGAAGGCCACCAACACCTCGCCTCACCCAACGCCGGCATCGCAGTAGTCTACTTCCCCTTCCTCGCCAACCCAAAAGTCCCCAGCAACATCGACCCGATGAAAGCGGATTTCATGTCCACGTGGAATTTCGTCTACACGCCTGACCAGATCGATAAGGTGGTGCAGCTCGCGCGGGCGAACTACAACGAAGGCCGAGAGCAGACGCGGCGAACCATCCGAGCCGTGTGGGAACGGAAGAAGAGCATGCGCTTGCAACGAGAACGCGAGGAGATGGAGCAGCGCCTCAAGATCCGCATGAGGAGGGAAGCGGTAGCCATGCGACGGAACGCCGACGTTGGACAAGGCGACCACTTCGCATGAGCATTCCCGTCCTCTCGACCCCAAAGGACCATTCAAAGCTACCTACAGCTTCGCCTTCCCTCCCTCCCCCAACATCGGCATCATCATCTCCCTGATCTCCCCCGCCGCCTCATTTAAGTAAAACGCCATCCGCTCCGCCCCCAGATTCTTACACACAATATTAAACTGCAAACTATTCTCGTTAATCATGTACGCGATTCCCCACCCTTCATCAATGACCTGCGACCATCCATACCCATTGTAGTACTCCGAGCTCAGCTGCGACGACGAAATGTACCAGCTCGAACTATAAGCGTACGCCGGGTCGGTGAAGAGCTCTGGGACTTCTTCACCCGGTCTGATGAGCTGCTTGAGACCAAAGAGGTGGCGATCACAGCCCTTGCCTTCGCCGGCATCCGTGATATACTTCACGTGCGCTTCTAGCGCTTCGCGGAACAGGTCTCGACACCTCTCTGCCTCGACCTGAGGATCAGCCATCGCCTCGCAGAACGCGACCGACGAATCCGAGACCGTGCGACATGTCTCCGTCCTGCCCTCCTGGAACTTGCGCGTAGCCGCAGACTCGTACGTCGGACGATTCCGGCCGTAAAACTTGTGATACGCGAGCTGGATCACCATCTGCACGTACGCGTCGGGCGAGCACCGGAACTTCTTCATGAGACCTTTGCCGTAAGCCTGGTACGCTTCGACGTTCAATTCGTGCTGTGCCATTACCCCCACGTGGTCCGCGATGGCTCTCGTGATGTCCCTGTGGTTGGACTCGTCGAGCGTGAATCTCAGCGGCATGGGATCGGGGAGGTCTGAGCGGACCTCGGGGTTCGAGAAGTCAAGCTTGTCGTTGAAAATCCAGTTCATGATTGTGTCGTTCAGGCGGTGCGTGGGCGTGCCGTCCATCATGCTGTGCTCGCCTGTGAAACCGCTCGTCCCGTTCTCGTTGACGACGAATTGCAGCGGTTTGTCGAACCAGCGATTCGTGCCGTCGCCGTGCCAGTATTGTCTCGAGCGCTCGACCAGCGTCACGGGCGCCGCGTCGTCGAGACATACGAGGAAGGAGGAAGACTCGATGGTTTCGAGCACGGCTTTGTTCGCTGGCGAAGTCTTGAGCAAGCGATCCCGCATTTCGGTCCACGAGTCTCTGTCCTCCGCCGTCAGGACACCGACTGCAGGTTGCTTTTCCGCGATTTGGTAGATGCGTCTGAATTGATGTTCCAATTCTCTGGTCGAGAGTTGGCGTCCTCCGACACTATGGCGTACTTTATAGAAGCCATTCTTCCTCACCACAACAATGTGCTCGTTGCCCTCTCCGAAATACTTCTTTGGGTAATCCGCCCCTTTCGCAGGAATCCTACAGCAATTGAACATGTACTCGTACGAGCCCATAGCCATAGGCAGCTTCTTCATGTATTCGGGCTCCAACGTCCCACTGTCCACCTGTTTCTTGAACTCCAACACCGCGGTGCTGATCGCTGCAGCCCTCTTCGCCGGATCCCTCCGCTTCCTGTCATCTCGGTGGCTGTAGAAATAGCTCACGTACGGGACGACGGGGGCTCTGTAGCCCAAGTACGCTGCATCATTCCACCACTCCGTCAACCAATTCTTGATCGTTGCATCTTCACGCCTCGCGATCAATCGTTTCTGAAGTTCGTGTGCAAGGGAGGTTGGAGCGAGGAAAGCTCCGACGGCTTTCGCCGATCGAGCATATTCGGTCTGGCTGAGGAGAGGACGGAGGGACTTGAGGTATTTCTGAGCTGTTTCCTCGAGTGTCGGAACTGGCAACTTGGGCAAAGAGTTCTCAAAGCGCAGCATAGGCCCTCTGGTCTGGTCTTCTCGGTACCTGTCCGGCAGACTGCTTTGCTTCCTCCTCTGCTGCAGCGGAGCGATGGATGCTGCGATGGATGAGAGTACCTGTGTCCATCGCAGGCGGAGTATCAGTGCTTTTCTCTTCCTTCACGCCGTCCGTGTATGATACGGTATCCTTTCACCTACATGTCCCTCTGCCACGCCGAATCTCTGCCATCTAAGTCCATGTGATCGAAGAGTCGAGCATGTGACAGCCCGACCCCGACCGACCGCCGCCAACATGCCTGCTGCGGTAGACAGTAACGACTGTATGCATCCTACTGACATGGGAGAGGGACTCCCCTGTATCGTTGCGGCTATGAAAAAGGTTCAAAGTTATTCCAGTCTGCTTCCGTCGTCTGAGATGGAGCTCCATCTCAGCCGAGGTCACACTACTGGAGGATCTGTGATTGCTCGAAGCTGCCTGTGGGCTGCAGATTGTGGACATTTAATGAAGCACTGTAATGTCTTGGCCTCAGTGTCGGCTTTTGCTTTGGTTAAAGAGGACAAGAGCGCCTGTCTGAGAAAGATGTGACGGCATGTGAAATATCTTGGCAAGCTCGGCAACACCATAGAGCCTTTTCTTGCAACACTACACTCGCTGCTCTCTATAACCCAGCACGCCGAGACCTGACGCCGTGGGTGATAGCAACGCAATGATTCACAGAGGCCTGGTGTCCGCATTGTACGAGATGCTGGAAATGCAGATGAAGGCTGGTATTCGCAACTTTTGGACAGGTAAATATACAAGAAGAACATCGAAAGCCCGTCTATGCTGTCGGCAATCCCATAGCATAAAAGGTCTCGAAATCCACCTTATCGCCACTCAGGAGCACCCGCTTACGGGTTCTCCTTTGCCCACTTCTCACCCTTCTCAATGTTACCCTTCAAGTCCTTCAAGCACACATCCAACAAGCTCTGCTCGTGCTCTGTGATCTTGCCAACCGGGTGGATCTTCTCCACACCGTTGGGGCCAAGCTCGACGTTGGAGGCGAAGTAGGTGACACCCTGGTCCTTGTAGAGCGGAGAGTCCACGAAGGTCGGCTCAATGACGCCCTTCTGGCCCTGCGCAGCCTTGAGCAGGGACTCAGCGAAACGAGCACCAGCCATGGCCATGGAGAGGGTGGCCGAGCCAGCGCCACCCTTGGCCTGCACAACCTCGTCACCACCGAACTGGACGCGCTTGACGTACGAATCCCTCTGCTCGCCCTCGAGAGTGTAACCGCTTTGACTCAGGAGGGGCACGATGGTGGCGCCGGAGTGACCGCCGACAACAGTGATGTTCTCATTCGCTGGGTCGGTGTTCTTGAGCTGGGAGATGAAGCGGGAAGCACGGACGACATCGAGGGTGGTGACACCAAAGAGGCGCTTGGGGTTGTAGACGCCCTTGCTCTTGAAGACCTCGGCGGTGATGGGGACGGTGCTGTTGACAGGGTTGGAGATGATGAGGATGTTGGCGTCGGGGCAGGAATCGGCGGCGGCTTTGGCGAGGTCACGGACGATGGAGGCGTTGGTGTTGAAGAGGTCTGCCGTCGATGATCAGCTGGGTTTATCCGTCAAATACTGATTGTACCAACCATCACGGGTCATGCCAGGCTTCCTGGGCACACCGGCGGGGATGAGAACGATCTCGGCACCCTTGAGGCAGTCGCGGACACCCTCCGGCGTCGGGTCATAGCCCTTGACCTAGATCGCGCATTTCCTTCAGCAATTGTCCAACAACCTCAGTTCGATCGATGTCGGTCCCTTACGGTGCTCTTGGTGTTGATGTGCGAGATGTCGGCAGCAACACCTGGGCCGCCCTTGATGTCGTAGAGAGCAAGCTCGCTCACGCGCGGGTTGAGCTTGAGCAGAAGAGAGAGCGGCTGGCCGATCCCACCGGCAGCACCGAGGACAGCAACCTTGGAGGCCTGCAATCACAAGTATACAATGTCAGTTGCGTCTCCCCAAACAGCCTCGGCGCATTGAAAGTTGGGTGTTTCTCACATTGGCGGCAGTGGCGCTGAATGCGCGGCGCTGGGCAGCACCGAAGACGGACTGGGTGACCTGACGAGCGGCGAACATGATTGCAAATGGATTATGCGAGTGATTGCGAGATCAGTGAGCGGGTGGGCTGAGATGGAAGAGTGGTTGTCCCTGGTACCCAGCAACGAAAAGCTCTCGGGTGATACAGACACGGGCCATCCCGCGAAGCTCCAACAGCCGGACGCCCTGTCCTTCTTCCCACGCACGCGACACACTCCTCCATTGCTCCGCAGCCTCCTTCGATGCACAAAAGATGTACGCAAACCTGCACCACATGCGATCGGTGAACTGTCATGTTGCAATGTTCCTCTCGCAATGCGAGTCTGCCTCCGAGACACAGCAGGTCCGACCATATAGCGGACGGACGAATAACGGACGAAGGTGACGTCGGAAGGCATAACTCAATGCTATATGTACCATACATGTATATGTAGAACGGAACGCATCCCTACCATTCCTTCACACGCTTCCCATACATCAAGTCCTACCAACTGCCGGATCCGACAACAGAAGAGAAAATGCCTGCCGACGTTGCAAATGATCTTCTCCTCGTTACAGGAGCGAGCGGCAAGCAGTCCACGCGCCTCATCCCTCATCTGATAGACCAAGGCTGGAAACACCTTCGCCTGCAAGTCCACTCCGACGCCTCCAAAGAACGCCTGGAACAGCAACACAAAGACCACCCTGACATCCAGGTCGTCAAGGGCGATCTCGCCTCACAGCAAGACTGCCAGGCCCTTATCAAAGATGTCAACGCCGTCTGGCTTGTAGTCCCTGGGGTTTCGTACGTCCATTTGCCTTTTCGCTTCGAGAAGATTGGTCACTGACACCTGCTTCAGTGGCAAGGAAAGCGATTGTGGGACCACCATCATGGACGCCGCCGTGACCCGCGGCGACGACTTCAAACATTTCGTCTTCAGCTCCGTGCTGCACCCGATCATCCGGAAATTGATGAACCACGATAGCAAGCGGTACATCGAGGAGTACCTCCTAGAGACTGGACTACCCTTCACAGTCCTCCAGCCAAGCACAGTGATGGAAAACCTCCCTATCCAAAAGATCTTGTCGGAGTCAGAGCCTGTGTACGACGCAATGTTCAGCCCCTCAACCCTCATGTCCTTCACTTCACTCCGGGACTACGGCGAGGCAGCCGCAAACGTCTTGACACAGCGTGAGAAGCACTTCTACGCTACCTATGAGACAGTGTCCACATCCAAGCCGCTCACCTATGCAGATGGCATCAAAATGCTCAGCGAGATGCTCGGCAAGAACATCCAGATCAACGAGAAGACTGTTGACGAGGGTCTCCGCGGTTTCAGTATGATGATGACGGGCGGGCATCCGGAGAAAGTCGGTTTCCCACAGGCCCAAGCGATCGGGAGGTTGCTCATGTATTATAATATGAAGGGTCTGCTCGGCAGCTCGAATGTGCTTGAGATGTTGTTGGGGAGGAAGCCGCTGGAGTATCGGGACTGGTTGAAGCTAGAGGGTGAGGAGAGCAAGAAGCAGTAGGCAGTCCATGATCAGTGCTTGCAGTCCGCATGACCTTTGATCTTGTCGGAGGCGGGCACCGCATGCACGAAGCAGTCATATTTGCTTCCTGTAACAACGTCTCCACCTCCCGTTCACCGTCAACATTACCGATCGCAGCGGACAACGCAATATCCCTGTCAGCACGTGTACTCCGCGTGCAGGACCAAAGCATCCACACTGAACTTTCACAATAACAACTCTATTCCTCCTACATCAACACACGTCCATCCTGAAACAACGCCACATGGAATGACAGCTCTATCTGCCGTCTCAACACCCGGCAGTCGCGGCATAGGAAACGGCATGGGAGGACAAGGATTGTTATCGCTGGTTAGCACGGCATGATGCAGACATGACGGAGCTGCCACACGTCTAACTGGGAAGTCATGTTGCCCACTCTGAACACTATGTGATGCGCAACGTAATGTAAGACGCGCAGTCCACCAGTGACATGGACATCTTGCGGAAAGGTGTGGTTGACAGCGGTAGATGTGCGGATGGTGAGGCTGCGGAGGTACATGTATGTATAAGAGGAGCGGGCTTGTCTGGATGTCTGAGATTTGCTTTTTCCGTCATATTCGAGATTCCATTATTTGCCTTGATCTCCATAAGGCATTGAAGCGTAATCCACCCTGATTTGGCTCAAAGCATGGCAGACAAAGTCGACCAGCCAACAGCTCCTACCTCGTTCGACTTCCTCGTCGTGGGCGGTTCGTCTCAGAAGTCACTCCACCGTCCGATACTCACCGCTAACAATCACAGGTGGCACCGCCGGCAACACAGTCGCCGGGCGCCTCGCAGAGGACAACCCAGACATCACCGTGGGAATCCTCGAAGCCGGGCCACTGCATACTCGTGATATTCCCGCCATCACAACACCCGCTCGTGCTTTCGAGCTCCGCGGCAGTAAGTATGATTGGGGCTATAAAGCTACGATGGTGGATCGTGAAGACTACACGAGGGTTGAGAAGCCGGACACGAGAGGCAAAGTCCTTGGTGGGTCCAGTGCATTGAACTATTATACGTGGGTGAGAGGGAGTAAGGGGACCTACGATGAGTGGGCGGAGGGCTTTGGAGGGGATGAGTGGAATTGGGAGAACACTTATCATTATTTCAATAAGGTTTGTGTTGATACTACTCGTGGTGAGAGGGTGGCGTGAGCTGATTCAATCGTTAGTCTGGCCACTACCACGATGAGAGTCATCGCTATAAGCCTGAACTCGCGAAGATCGGACGGCATGGTCCATTGGACATCGAGATCAGCGATCTCGAGCCCGAATTGTCTGGCTTCCGGGACAATCTGGAGATGGCATGGCAATCCAAGGGTGAGCGTCTAACAGACAATGTGTACGACGGTGAGCAGCTCGGTCTCGTCAAGTGTATGAACACGATCCACAAAGGTGTCCGCTCGACATCCGTGGCCTTTCTGGATGGCAAGCCAAACATCACCGTCATTGCGGACTTTCACGTCAAGAAGCTTCTGCTGGGAGACGGCACCACAGCCTACGGCGCCGAAGGCGAGAACAACCTGGGTGAGACGGTCCAGTATACCGCGAAGAAAGAGGTAATCCTGGCGGCAGGAGTTTTCGAAGATCCGAAGATCTTGATGTGGTCGGGCATTGGCGATTCGAAACATCTCAGCGCTTTCGGCATTGAGACTGTCGTGGACTCCAAGCACGTCGGCCAGAACCTCCTGGACCACCCGATCATGCCTCACGTCATCCGGCTGAAAGACGGTGTAGGCCTAGACCACCATCTGCTCTACGACGGCCCGGACAAGCAGCGTGCATTGGAGGCTTATGCGAAGGAGCGCAAAGGACCTTTCCACTCTGGCTTGCTGGAACTAGTCGGCTTCCCGCGAATCGATGCCAGGCTAGAAAAGTACGAATCGTACCGCAAAGCGAAAGCGGCCAATGGCGGGCTCGACCCTTTCGGTCCGCGCAACCAACCGCACTTCGAGGTCGACTTCGTGCCTGCCTTCGCAGACGCGTTCCAGTGGCACTTCCCACAACCCCCAGAAGGCAACTGGCTAACAATCATTGTCGACCTGTTGCGCCCCGTGAGCAAACCCGGAGAAGTCAAGCTCCAAAGCAAAGACTGGCGCAAACAACCCTACATCAACCTCAATTTCTGCGGCGACGACCTCGACATCCTCGCCCTCCGCGAAGGCGTCCGCCACATCGACGACGTCATCCTGAACGGCGACGGCATGAAAGACCTGGTCGGCGAAGACTACCCGTTCCCCACGCCGCGCGACGACGACGCGAAGATGGATCGCCAGATCCTGGAGCGGTTGCAGACGGGTTTCCATCCTTGCGGTACGGCGCGGCTGAGTAGGGATATCGGGCAAGGTGTCGTGGATCCGCATCTGAAGGTGCACGGGGTGAAGAACTTGAGGGTCATTGATGCGAGTGTGTTTCCTATCATTCCGGATTGCAGGATTCAGAATCCGGTCTACATGGTTGCGGAGAAGGGGGCGGATTTGATCAAGGCGGAGCATCCGGATTTGTTTGGGCGTGCTGGGAGTGCGAGAAAAGAGGAGGAGCACGATAGCGCATCCGTCGGGCAGAAGTTGAGGGAGACTGTGTTGGGGTGAGGAGGTTGGGTTGGTGAGTAGTCTGTTGGTCAGCTGGGTGGTGGGCACTTCAAGGCTTGCGGATAGAGAGGTTGCTTGACCGCCCAGATTGTTGCAGAACGAGTCTTGCGGCGAGGTCTGTCACGTTCAGCGACCATCAACCTTGTCTCCTTATTACAGGTCCTTACCACCGGGGGTGACACAGTGGGTACCACGACGATCATCTCGGAGATCCACTCTAGATCCCAAATCTCTGCTCAGGATTGCCCTGTACACACTCCGTATTCTGCCTGCCCATTCGGGCGATTCTGGGCTCCCGAAAGACGCGATCTGTCTCCATCTGGTGACTAATCCTGGTTCCCGGGAGGGATGTGCTGTATTCAGTTTGTCTCACCTTCTCCCACGATTCAGCCGACCCGCACTCATTCATCGCCTACAGGGTCATGTTTCAACTTCGAATTGATCCTCGCCAGCACCACGCATAGAGTCTGGCCAAGCCGCGCAGAAGATGAATCCGAAATGTAAGGCCGGTCGACCCCCAAGACCATGGACGCATCCACCTGGAAGTGGTATGGCGGCCAACCACCGCCGGAGCCTCATCTCGCAACCATACAAATGCCACTCCACCTGCGCAGGTCGCCGCCGTGACTCTGTCCGTCACACTACCTGGGTTCTGTCCTCTGACAGCATCCGTCCATTCGTTGCGAACACGGCAGTCTGGTACTCGCCATCCATTCATTCGTCACACCCCCAAGATCCTCACCCATCGCGCGACGACAGCAAACACCAGCCCCCAAGATGAAACCCTCCACCCTCCTCCTCCACACCACGCTCGCATCCCTGACCTCCGCAGCCCCCACCAAGCGCAGCACCCAACACACCTGCGACCAATGGGGCCACTTCAGCCTGCCCCCCTACATCATCTACAACAACCTCTGGGGCGAATCCAAGGGCTCCGGGAGCCAGTGTCTCGACGTCCAAAGCCTGTCCGACGGCTCTCTGTCCTGGAGCACCAGCTGGTCGTGGGCGGGCGGCAAGCACGACGTCAAGTCCTACGCCAACGCCATGGTCGACTTCACGCACGCGCAGATCTCGAACATCAGGAGTATGCGGAGCAAGTGGGTGTGGAGCTACAGCGGGCCGGGACCGACCGCGGACGTGGCGTTCGACATGTTCACTTCGTCGAAGAAGGACGGGGCTCCGGAAAATGAGGTCATGGTGTGGCTTGCGGCGCTCGGGGGCGCGGGTATGTCATGCAATGCCGAGTCCCCCCCCCGCTCGTCGAATCCGTCTGACATGTCGTCGTAAGGCCCCATCAGTTCCTCCTACAACTCCGGCGGTCTCGCCGTGTCGACCGCGACCACGACCATCGGCGGCCACAGCTTCGCCGTCTACAAGGGCAGCAACGGCGCGCAGACCGTCTTCTCCTTCGTCCCGTCGACGACCATCTCGAGCTTCTCCGGCGACGTGCGCGACTTCTTCACCTACCTGACCCGCTCGCACAGCTTCGACGACTCGCAGTACCTCGTCAGCGTCGGCGCCGGCACCGAGGCGTAAGCCCATCATCCCCCCCCCCCCCCCCCCCTCAAAAAAACGTG